>CAUYSK010106735.1:0-72769 GCA_963575035.1 Avahi laniger
ATTAATTTCTTTCTATTTTTGGTAGAGATGGGGTCTCACTCTTGCTCAGGCTGGTCTCGAACTCCTGAGCTCAGAATGATCCGCCCACCTCGGCCTCCCAGAGAGCTAGGATTACAGGCGTGAGCCACCGCGCCCGGCCCCAGAGTGTCTATCTTGATCACTGCTATATTACTACAGTGCCTGACATGTAGTAAATCTCAAGAAATACTTATTGAATGAATAAAAACTATCAAATTATGAACCTTGGAAATAAAGCAAAAGAAGTCAGAGAGGCTACACATTGTATGATCCCATTTATATGAAATGTCCAGAATACACAAATTTATAGAGAGGGAAATAGATTAGTGGTTGCATAGGGCTGGGGAGGTTGGGGTAATTATGTATGACTGCTAGTAAGTACAAGGTTTCTTTTTGGAGTGATGAAAATGTTCTGTAATTAGTGGCGATGGCGTACAACTCTGTGAACATACTCAAAACCACTGAATTGTACACTTTAAATGAGTTGTATATGTGAATTATGTTTCAGTAAAGCTGTTACAAAATAACAAAACTTCCAAATTTACTCCAGACCTGCCCCATCTCCTGTACTCCTCCAGTGAATAACACAACCCTTTACCAGCTGTCCAACCTAGGAATCTGAGCCATCCTAACATTCCTCTCTGCCCTGCCTCCCTTCCCCACAACCGTCACTTCAGATTTACCCGATCAGTTATAAAATCCTGAAGATTTCACTTCTATACTCTCTCAAACCACTCATTTCACTCATTACAGGTTCTTATTGCTTAGCCTTGGATTATTTCAACTACATCCTACTGGATCCCCTCCACTTAACCCATCCTTTTATTCATTTGCTACCTGCCGCCAGGAGTGACCTTCCTATAACATAACTCCTACAATATCCCATGCTTGCTTAAAATCCTTTGTGGGCTCCCTAAAATTGACTCAGTAAAGACCCAAACTCCTTAATATGCATACGAGGTGCTTCATAAACCAGACCTTGATAGTCTGTCTCACCTCATCTGTTAACCTTTTAGCTATAGCCATGAGGAATCTGGCCACAAGCTGTGACCACTCTCACTTTCCCAAGTGCCACTTTCTCTACTTTCTCTGCCTGGAACATCTTGCCCCTTACACTGTCTTTAATTCCTACTCATTCTTTAGGACTCAGTGCAAGCATCACATTTTGCAGGATGTATGAGATATCATTCTCTTCTCCTCTATCTGTTAGAAATCCCTTTTCAATACTTTCACAGTGCTCAGTGCAATGCCTACCTGGGCTCTTATATTAGCTATCACTTACTAAGCACCTACCATGATTTTTACTCCTCAAGTGTTGTTATATTATTTTCATATGAGGCAGTGGGTTCAGTGAAGGCTGTTGTCCTAATAAGTGGTAAAGTAGGCGCTGGACTTCAGGTCTGACTCCAAAGTAACGGTCTCCTATTATTCCAAAGTCTGCCTAGTACTTCCCACTTTGCACTGTAATTCCCTCCAATGGGTGAAAGCAATGAATTCAGCCCTCTGTCTTATTTGTATCCCCATGCGGTGCTTGACACTTGCTCAGTGCTGAACACAAGAAGAGATGACAGGTATGAACTAAGCAGAAGGAAACTTGGGCTATGTCTCAAGCAGGTGCTCAATGAAGCCTTTTGAATGAATGTGTAAAGGAGATACTTTCTACCTCTTGGAAAATGTATATATTCATGTGGTGTTAGATATTGTTAATATCTAACAATAAAAATACGTTGTGGATTGGAATTGTTCCTCTATAGGAGTTCAAGTTCCCCACAGTTATTATCTCTCCTTAAGCAGCATTCCAGAATGCTGAAGGCCATCTCCACGGAGTCTCCTATGGTCAATCAATGGCTGAGTTTTTTTGTCTCTAAAACCTCTGCACTTTCTCCTCTCCAACTTCTTACTTTCCTACTTCTGTTAGAGTCTGAGCTTAGAAGGCCGAAACTCATAGCAAATCCCTAATTTATTTTCTCTTTCACTTCCTGGCACAGGTCAAGTCCTGGAGGTATTAAGAAATAGATTTGGTTCTTCCCTGCACGGTTACAGCCTCATTCAGGTCCTCCTCTCAGCCTGTCACTCAAAAGCATTACCGGTTCCCCCATGGCTTGCCCTGATGCGCAGAGATCCGTTGTGCTAATTGACAACGCTTTTTAGCGTATATGAAAGCGCCCAGGGGCCCCCGAAAACTTTCCCCCCTCCAACTCCCCTGAAACTGAAGAAAAAGCAAAATCCCATTCGACCTAGCAGGCCCCTTCCGATCAACAGTCCTCCAAACCCCTTGAGCCTGAGAGGCCTGGCCCGCAGCCGCGGACCAAGGGCAGGCTGCGGCAGCAGGCTGGAGTGGGGGGCGACAGAGGAGGCCAACCTCTCCGGTCACCCCTCCTCGCCTCTCACACAGCCTGTGGCTTCGTTCCCTCTCTCGCAGGTCCCTTACAGGGGTCGGATCAGCAGCTGGTCGCTCTCCTCAGCAGGAATCGCAGACATCCCGGAAGTCTGAGGGCGAAGCGGGAGTGAAGAACAGGTCGCGGGAATCTTTCTAAATTGGAAGTACAGCCACGGGGAAATAAAGAAGTAAAAACCCCATTGACCAAGAGCACAACTTCCGGCATTCGGGAGCCCGCGACATTAGGCACCTCCCCTCGACTTCCGGTCGGAGCTCCGGGCTCGCGAGGTTCCCGCCTGCACAGAGTCCGGGAACGCGAGGCGGGTCGTCAAGACTGCGCCTGCGCCCAGTCTCAGAGGCGGGGCCCGGCGGACGCGGGAGGAGGGCTGGAAAAGCTGGCGCTGGAGTAAGGACTGGAGTAGCTGCCCGGGCACCGGCGGCCGGGGCCCTCCGACTTCCCCCCGAAGCTCAGGCGGCCCCGGGGATGGGCTCGCAGCAGCGAGGTGAGCGCCTCCGCCCTCGCCCCACCCGGGGCCATGCTCGCGGGCGCCTGGCGGGAAGGCGACCCCGAGGGCGGTGCCCACGGCCGGGACGGATGGGTGGGGCCGTGCGGGAGCCTGCGGAGTCCATGGGGGCCCGCCTTCACTCCCGGGGCGACACGGGCGGGCGGCGGGGAGGCCGAGGGCCGGGCCGGGGTGAGGAGGGGCCGCCGCCCCTGTGGCGCCGGTGGTCGAACCTGGCCCTGCCGCTCGGGTGCGGGCGCCCGGGCTGGCCGCCTCCGAGCCCGGGCTGGCTTTCCAGACCGGATCTGCTGACTCTTGCCCCGGGGAGGAAGGCGAGGCTAAGAGGGCACTCTCTTTTTGTGCTTGCTCTTTCTCTGCACCCTTCAGCCGTCTCCCCACTGTGTCACAGCCTCCGCACCCAGCACGTGTCCGGCACCCCATATTGCGACAAATACGTGTGCACCAGCGGGCGTGTGGGAAGAGCTTTGGAGCCAGCTCTGTTTACATCCAAAACTTGGCCCCATCCATGCTTAACCTGGTGACCTTGGACAGGTCACTGAATCCCTCGGCGCTTTGGTGTCCTCGTTTGAAAGGGGCTGCCATACTGCAGCCTTGCTGGTCAGTGAGGGTTAGAGGTATCTGTAGCACCTAGCGCTGTGCATGGCACGTGTCATTATTTGGGTGTCACCATCCAAGAAAGTTCAGGTTCATGAAGCATGTCCTCTGCCAGGCTGTGCCCCGCACGGGTGTCCAGCGATGAGCAGCTCTGCCTTTGATGAGCGTACAGTTTGGAGAGTGAGCTAGGTCTAAGGAGATCGTAGCAGACTGTAATGCTATGATCAGGGTGTACGCTGCAGCTGCCGGTCCTTTAGCCCAGCCTACAGGTACAAGGAAGGCTTTCTATTAATAGAAGAGAAGTAGCCTGAAATGAGTTTTGAAAGGTGAGAGGTAGCCAAGTGACTAAAAGATGAAGGGCTTTCCAGGCAGAGGGAGAGCGGGAGCAAAGCGGGGCAGCATGGAGCATCGCTTTGCGTTCCTGAGAGGTAACGAAGTGCCGGGTTTGTGGAAGATGTGCCTGGAAAGGCAGCCCAGTGGCGGGAGCACCTGGCACGTCCTGCTGAAGAGCTTTGACAGCAGCCTCTGGCTCGGGAGAGCCAGGGAAAGAGTTTGAGAGGCTAATGGCATCAGATTTATGTTTGAAAGAAGTCATTTTAATCATTTTGGCTGAAGGGTGTTGGTAGATTTAGAGGGTAGAGAGTCCAGTAGGACAAGGTCTGTCATCGTGGAGTATCTTCAGGTTTGCGAATTCCTTAAGTTGTCTGCCAGACTTTGTGTGTGTGTGCGCATTGTTACAGGCTGAGGTTCCATCACTTTCGTCAGACACTAAAAGAAGTTGTAAATAACAATAGTCTAGTGAAGATACGGTCCCTGCCAGAGAGCAGGGGGAGTATTCAGTGGGTCCTGGTGCTCCATTAGCTGTGGGGGCTGAAGGACAGCAAGGAATGGGTGATTTCCTGGTTTCTACCAGCAATTATATCATTTCCTGAGAGAGAGAGGAGAGGAACAGATCCGGAGGGGAGGGTGAAGGGTTCAGTTTGAGGTATTTTTGCATTTGATGAACCTGTGGAACATCCAAGCGACAATCAGTATCATTGGCCTCTTTTTTATGCATGAATAATTTTGAGGCAAGAATCATTTGCTTTAAAACATGCATCAAAATAGCGGCAGATATCAAAGCATTTAATAAATGCTTCTTTTTCCTAAGCTCCTGATTGATGATGAAAAGAAAGTCTTAAGGAGTTGCAAAGGCATTGTAGTACAGTGTAGTGATTGTTCAAATTATTCTAGCGTTCTAGGGATTTGAGGAGATGCTTCAGGCTTCCACTAACAATAGAATCAAATTTTATTTTAAAATCATGTTTAAAATTGTTTTATATATATATAAATTATATATTTACATATGCTTAAATATGTTATACACCAACATTGTAACCCATCAGAGACCATTAACATGGTGCTTTATACTGCTAGGTTAACCCAGTTTTGTGCAGACCTTGGAATAAGGCACTCTTGCTGAGAAGTATACTGATGTGGTAAGATTGTCCTTTGCAACAACTCATCTAGTCTCTTTCTTTTTACTTTATCCTATGGAGTTAGTTATCTACCTGGCATGCAGAGTCATTATTATTTTATTTTTTGTGGGGATGGGGTCTTGCTATGGTGCCCAGGTTGATCTGTAACTCCTGATTCTCCTGCCTTGTGCTGGGATTACAGGCATGAGCCACCATGCCCAGCCCAGAGTCTTTTTTTTTTTTTTAAACAAAAATCTGATCTTGTCACTGGATTGCTTTTTAAAAGCCTCCAGAGTCTTCCTGTTAAACCCCAGATAAAGGCTACACTGCTAATGGTGGCCTGCCAGGCCTTCTGCAGATCTTTGTCCTCGTCCACCCTCCTCTCCTGCTCCCGCTCCAGCCAGAGTGGCCTTTTGCTGTCCCTTGCGTCAGTATGCTCCCTCGCTCGGGACCTTCACACTGGCCGGACTCCCCACCTGCAGTGCGTTTCCTCTGCCTCTATTTATGGCTTCAACTTCAGGTCTCCTTACATCTCGTTTCCTCAGAGCATCTTTTTCTATCTGAAATACTCACCCCTTCCCTCAGACCCTCTGTATCTCCTTAACTTGCATTAGTTTTCTTCATAGCAATGATTGTTTCCTAAAACTATGTTTTATATTTGTTTTTCTTGTTGGTCTTTCTACTTCCTCTAAAGATAAGCTCCCTGAGGTCAGGACCTCTGTCTGTTTTGTTCAGTCATGTATCCCTAGCACCTAGTAGGTGTTCACTGACTATTCAGAAATGAATGAAACAATCAGATTTTCATGCCCCCCCCAAATAAAGCAAATATACCAGAGGAAATTGGTGAGGCTGATTCAAAAGCTTGGGCTCAGGAGTCAGACCGGGATCGGTGGCCTAAGGTCATCCAGTCGTAAGCGGGCTCAGAGTGGGGTCTCCCAGTGTGAGGAGAGAAACTCTGAGTTGGAGCAGGGGCTTTCATTCACTGCCCTGTAACTTACTCATTCCTTTTTCTTCACCAGGTACATTGTTTCTCTGAAGAGAATTGGCCATATCAGAATGAAAAGAAGCTCTCCGTGTAGACTGCTGTCTCTGGAACCTTTGGAGACAATAAAATAGTGTTCGATTCTATAGTAAGCAGATTGCCTTGTTCCCTCTGTAGAATTCAGTTTTCAGTAAAAATTTGTTAGGTTATCTTATTCATAAATCCTCCTGAAAGCTGGTCACAGCTCCCTCATCTGTCAAAGGCAGGTTATAACCCACCCTCCGTAAACCCCTTGACGGTGGGGCTTAGGGCCCCAGCGCAGTGTGCGGCACATAGTAGGCCCTTACAAAACACTGGTAGAGGAAACGAATCTGTCACTAGTAGAGGAAACGAGTCTGTCACAAGGTTGCCGGAGGATGTAATGAGACGACATAACTGTATTTGGAAGTTCTGTGAACTATGCAACATCATGCAGGTTAATTTTCCAAATATAATATATATACTCCTGTGAAATGGGCAAGGATTTCTCTTATGTTTCCAAGGTATTAATTATGAATTTAAAAAAAGACATTGCAGCACAGACTGTGGGAAACTTAAGGTCATCTCCTTACCTGTCCTTACTGGAGCCGGGACATGAGGAGCTAATACCTAGGAATGTTTTTATGTCAGCCTTTACTTAAAGATATTTCAAGACTTCAAGAAAAATGCACATTCCCAGAGGTGTGTATGTCTTTTGTTCTTAGCCCAACCAAGTACAGAATGTGAATCTGAGACTCAGTATCTCAACTGATAAACCAATGAATGCATCCTATATTTTGCGAAAGTCTTGAATCAAACAGAAGGCACTTGAATTTTTTGAGAACTAGATGACATTATGTTTGATACTTATGAGAAAAGTGCTTTTCACACCTCTGTATAGGACAAGAAGGTTTCTGCTTTCTTGGTTGGTTGGGTTTGCTTTTTGTAATTTAATAGGAAAGAAATAATGAAAAAGAATAGTATCCACGGGAAAATATTTATGTTTTAAGTCAAAGGAGTACACTCATGGAACTGGAAGGAATTGATGTTTTTCATTCCTATTATATATAAAGTGATTTAAAACTGCTTTTTTCTGATGTAACTGTCACCAACATTTGTACTTTCAGGGGATCTTCTCTGGATCAAGCTATGGTGAAAAATGTTTCGGAAAGGCAAAAAACGACACAGCAGTAGCAGTTCCCAAAGTAGTGAAATCAGTACTAAGAGCAAGGTAGGGGGAATGGAGTTTGGAGCAGAATCATAAGGCAATGAGAATTTTCTTTGTTCTAACTGATACTGCATGGAGGATACTAACCATGGCAGACCTCCTGATAGTCTTCAAACTAGGTGTGTTTTAACATTCAGTTTTTGCGCTAGAGATACATTCTGTGCCTGGTTTATTTTATTTTGTTTTGGTAGATTTTCTGAAATTCTTAAATTCATTAAACTGGATGGGACACAATCTGTGAATGCTCTCATTGAAACAAGTACTGCTTTTAAAACTTTTCAAATATAGAAAAGGCATTAAGGGGCTAAATCTCTTGAATTCTGGGGTTTGTAGAATACATAACTACATTTACTTAGGAGTGAGATTGGCAAATAGCTGTACTCCAGAGACTTTTGAATGTTATTTGAAGGTATGCATGGATTTAATTGGTGCAAAACGAACCTTTGAGGATCTATTCAGCTGGCCTCTCTGGTCTCCTATTCAAAGGATAGTGTGATTTCTTTCTGACTAACAGAATTTTCCAATATAAGATTATAAAGGGGTAGAAGCAGCAGTAAAAAAGATAAATCAAATTAAAATTAAATTTTAAGAAAGGATTATAAAGATGATAGCTGAATTATATTTGTTCTAGGAATTTTAGGTTTTTGACACCAATTTTGTTGGTGTTTAGAAGAATAACATTCTTTTCCACCTCCCGGACAATGACACATGAGAACTGTTCATTCCGTGTGTATTTATTGAGCACTCCTAGGCGCCAAGCTCTGTTTTAGGCGCAGGAGATAGAGCAGTTAGGGAAGAAAAGAAAATCCCTGGGCTCACAGAGCTCCCATTCCAGCTGGGGGAGGAAATAATGAATCCATAAGTGAATGTAAAATGTCAGGCGGTGCGCACTCACGTGGGAGGAAGAAACTGTAGCAGTGGGGAAGGGTGGGAGGTTGGGAGTGATGCAGGTTCGAGCCTGGGCAGGACGCCTGTAGTCCCTAGATGGCATTTGAGCAGGGCCCGGGAGAGTGGGAGCCGTGATGAGATCCGGGGCAGAGCGGTTCAGGGAGAGGAGAGAGCAAGAGCAAAGGCCCAGAGCAGTGGGGTGTCCGAGTGTCCGAGGGACTGAGGGGAGACCAGCATGACTGCGGTGGGTGGGGGGCAGGGGCCTTGTCGGCCCAGGAAGCTGGGGCTTTTACCCTGTGCGAGAAGGGGGGCATCAGGCTGTTTGGGGCAGGGCAGTGACGGAATCCTATGTAAGTTTAACTGGGGTCACTTTGGCCACTAGAAGCGGGGCCAGGGCAGGAGCAGAGAGACCAGTTGGGAGGATGCTGGAGTCACCTGAGAGAGAGACTAGGGCTCGGACGGGGCGTAGAGGAAGGTGAGGAGAGCTCAGGTTCTAGAGCGATTTCGAGAGCAGCAGTCACAGGCCGTGTTGATAGATTGGTTGTGGAGAATGAGATAAAGAGGAATCAAGCTAAACGCTTAAAATAGCAACAGTTGGCTGACGTGCTTTATAAAGGAGAAATCACTTTCACATACTTCTCTCTGCTGACCTTCCTGGTAAGAATAGAAACATTTGGGGTAGCAGGTGCCACCCATGATCGAGCTGTTCGGCATGTGGGTTAATACTTGTTAATGTTTGTCTGTGGTGCTTAGCACTGTCCCGGGTGCTGGGGGAAGACGAGAAAACTGATCCTTCCAGGTATTTCCACCTGGATGCTAGAAACCGTTTGGGACATGATTTCACAAGAAACAGGAGATAGTCCAGACACAGTTAGTAACCAAGCAAATGTGAAGTTGTGTGGTATAACAAGTATTACTTGAATAATGCAGAGAATGGGGAGTTTTAGGGTTGAAGTCACGAAGGAAGTTGTATTATTTGGGGTTCTCCAGAGAAGCAGAACTGGTAGGATATGTTTATATCCTAGAGAGAGAGAGATGTTGATTTGTTTTAAATAATTGATTTATTATTACTTAATAATAATTCTACACGGGACTGCCATGCACAATGTCCGGTCAGGGCAGGGTAAGCAATGTTACCACAGCTGAGTGGATGGACGTCTAGCCAAAAGCACAGAAACCTGACAATTTAGGAATCCTGTGCAGTCTTAGAAATTAACCATTTTCTTTAAACTTTGTGAACTCTTGGAGCGAGTCCACACAAACAGAACCTCCCTGCTGCTGCTTTCATAGCCTTAAGTGTGAGGACCCCAGAGGGGAATGGGTGAGCTGGCCCAATCTCTTGTTTTCTGCATTAGAAAACGGATGGAGACTTCAAGGCCTGCTCCCGCAGAGCCAGGACCAGACCCTACATTTTATGATTCCTACCAGGACCTTACTAATGGCTTGGGATGTGGCTGGTGACCCAGCTCAGGCACCCGAGTTGGGCAGGGGCCTGGCAGTGCAGAAGAGGCCGTGGTACACCACACCAGGGGTGAGGATCTTATCCTGAAGATGATGGGGGAACGCTGTGTGATTTTTAAGCAAAGTTGCAACTGTAGATTTGTGTTTTAGGATGATGTAAGCTTTTGTTGTTTAATATTTTGAACATGGGGAAAATAGATCAGTTTCTTCCTTCCTGTCCTCCTATTCAGAGGTCACGAGGTACTGCTGTTTTCCTGGTGGACTGTTCTTCCATTCAGGAGCTGTGCACATCCCAGGGGCCAGTCTGAATTTGCAGTAGCATCTTAATTCCAACTCTCCCTCCCTCCTGCCCATTGAATGTTTAGTCTGTGTCCAATTTTCCAGTACTGCACATAGTGTCTTAGTGCATACAGCTTGTTCTCATTTTAGATTGTATTCCAAGAAGTCCAACTATTGAAAAAGGGAAGAAACATACTTAAGACTTGATGTATTTTTGCATTCATCTTTGATTCACTTCTTAAACTTTTGACTGTACTTTTAGAAAATTTAATTTTAAGTTGCAAAAAAGTGACTCATTTTTTAAATCAGGAGTTTCCACAGAATGTTATTTCTAAGGAAATTAAGCACATTGAGAGTATAGTTCTGTAGAACAAACTCTGCTTGCATATGTGAGTCTTTGTATTTCGCTTAACTGTTTCGTTGATTTTCATTGCAGTTCACATTGACAGTTACGCGCTGGTCTGCCAGGTAGCCTCTGAATTACTGCTGTGGGCTGCTTCCTAGTCAGAATCATCGCGGAAGCACTGGGTTAGGAATTAGGAGATCTAGGTTTGAGTTCTGAGGTTATTTACTAGATGTGACCTTGGGTAAACCTCACTTAATGTCTCTGGTCTCTTTCCTCATGTATTAAATAAGGATAATAGTCCCTGCCTGGCTTTCTGCACATGGTTGGTTTGGGTTCAGTGGAAAGACAGTGAAAGCAAGGTGTAGATTTTCACAAGGGATATTAATATAAGGCATCTTGTGAGGAGGCGGAGAGAATGACTTAGATTTGGACTAAGAATATTGCTGCCCCATTTATCCAATATTGCGTTATGGGAAGAGCAGTTGGGACTCTGTGTTTTTTGAAGTTTTCTACAGAATTTGTCTTTAGAAAAATCTGTTGCAGTCAACCTTCCTAAATGACTGACCTGCTTTTGTATGTGTCAGCTCAACTATCACAAGTAACTTGAATGGGTTTGGTAGTGAACTTCAGAGAAGCTTCTTCTTATGTGCACGCTTTTACGCTTTTTGTTTATCTGTTTTTTTATTTCTCAGTCTGTAGATTCTAGCCTTGGGGGTCTTTCCCGATCCAGCACTGTGGCCAGCCTTGATACAGATTCTACCAAGAGCTCAGGTACATACAAGGATTGGATCATTTCTTGTCTAAGCCTTTTCGCTTATGCTTGTATAGTTTCAGCAGTGTCACACAATGAGTTCTCGTGCATTCGCGGTTTTCTTCCTCTCCTCTGCCACTCTTGACAAGAGTTTAGAAATGGGCCAAGATTTGGTGGGACGTGGGTTGGGGGTGTGGCTTGTTAGTGAAAACCATCGCCTTGGAGGTTGGCTCAGGCACTCCAGCAAAATGCTGTTAATGGGTTCTAGAGTAAAAATGTTTGAAAACATTGTGGGCAATAATTTAGAAGTTTCAAATAGCTTTTTAAGAAATGGGTGGCAGAGGGTGAATTATATTGGACTTATGTTGTTTATGGGGAAGAAGACAAATGTCTTGGTGATTAAAGGGTTAAGGAGCCATTTACCCCAAAGTACCCTGAGATACACTTGCTCAGGACCACAAGGAACACAAGTAATTAAGGGGAGCATCTGTCACAGATCCTTGCAACATTTATACAGCTGCCCAAAATTACTAGCTCCTTAGAAATCAAAAAGTGGCTTCAACCCAAGCTCCATAAATAGCTGATGACTAACTAGAAATAGACTATATTCATTTTCTTGCCTAAAATCCTATTTTTCCCTTCAGGATCATAGACTCATCAATCTATAAAGAGAATGCTGTAGCATTAAGTCCATTATCTTGAATTCCAGGTGCCTTTAAAATATTAAAGATGTGGATATCTTTTCATTATATAAATAAGCTAAAAGTAATCACAAAGTATTTCCTTAATATGGTGGGTAGTTTGTGGTAGTTTTTGTATTGGCTAGGTTTTATAGCACACACAGTTCTTCAACTTGTTGCCGTCTGTTACGGGACTTCCTGCCTAGCATTATTCCATCTACATTAAAAAAAAATTGTGTGGTCTTTTTGGGCTGAATGGAAGAGGAAGAGCAGGCTTCCTCAGTCAGGAAAGAAAGTTAACATGGTGAAGAGGGGGAAGGAACCAAAAAATAATTCAGTATCGTTGTACATTGTAAGGTCATCATTCTCTAGTAGACTTTTCTCCCATTTGTTCTGAAATGAAGGTTATTATTCATTCCTATTATTGAGACCTTTGTACATTTTAGTATGTTGTGAGTTATTGAGGAAAAAGGTTAGTGGACTTTTAAGTTTGTTCCCATTACATCAAAAAATTACGCATTATAAAAATTTGTAATTAAAGGTTATGTTCTAATGACACAGTCTAGTCTTTATTTGGGAAGGGGCTGAGGATACCTGTAATGCAGATATTTCTTTTGAAGTCTTACCATCGTAACTTTTCTTTCATCTCTAGGACAAAGCAACAATAATTCAGATACCTGTGTGGAATTTCGAATAAAATATGTTGGTGCCATTGAGAAGCTGAAACTCTCCGAGGGAAAATGTCTGGAAGGGCCACTAGACCTGATAAATTACATAGATGTTGCCCAGGTAAAAAAAAAAAAAAAAGAAAAAAGGAAAAAAATTCCGATTTGAAGCGTCTGGTTATGAGATTCTGTGGAGTAAACTCCTGGCTTTGGAGAAAGATGTCTGCTCTTTCAGGCCCCCTGGATGGCACTGTGCTGTCTTACCCTAAGCCACGGTTTCATCACTGTTACAAGTATTTACTGAGCTCTGTGCTCCTCGGTGGTACAGGTGTCTTAGGGACTGAGCCGCACAGGAACACAGACACTGTTCCTTCCTTTAAACACAGTACTTTTTACTTTTTTATGGGGCTGACTGATTTCCTTATTGAAATGAGGGGCTGATTGTAGTGACAGGTTACATTCCAGAGGTTTTTCTTTTAAGACAATCTGGAAAAACCTTACTATATCTTCATTGAACTTGTTTCATCTCTTAATCTAATTCATAGTGATGTTGACCTAACGTGTTTGTTTATTCATACCTGTTTCTAACAAGAATTGAGGAGAGGTGGGTTTCAAAAATATATCCTGGTCAAGATGATAAAAAATAAAGAAATCATCATGAATGAAAATTAAGATAAATCACAGGCGTAAAGTTGGTGCATAAAATATTCTAAGGTCTGTCCCCTTGCCAACGGTGGAAATGGATGAGCCAAAGGACTAATCATACAGTTAGTAAATTGCTTCCAGAGTTTCTAGAAAATGAAACTCCGTTTTTACGTGTTCATTAACAAAGGGATATTACTGTGATCGAAAGAGTCCTTCATCTGTTCATAGCATGTTAGTTAATCTTAAGAACGTACAATCTCTTAAATCATGGAGAATGAGACCATTAAATATGTCTCATATCTTCGAGAAAGTAATGGAAGTTAACCTCTGTTTCAGCGAAATCAGTGAATCTAATTTACCACTTAACAGAGAACTCTTGGTAGTCTGGACCAATACAGTTAGTATCCCAGCATTTAGTTTAGAATATCAAGTCATTCTAACAAAGTACAGTAAGTCGTCTTCACTTGACATTGTCAGCAGGTTCTTGCAAACTGTGACTTTAAGTGAAACGACTTACAGCAGGTCCTCAAATAACTCACTATTCAGGGTCCTTTCATTATAATGTTGATAAGAAAAAGAATTGCTTTCATTATATACATCGTTTAGCTTAAAGTAGTAATTTCCAAGAACCTGTGAGTGATGCTGAGGACTTACTGTGTAAGCAGCAACTAATCTAAGTATTGTACTGAAAGATTACTAATAATGTTTCCCCTCAGAAATACACTAGGATTATGTTCATTCCTACAACAATTTAAATTTCTCACATCACCGTAGAATTTTTGCTTGTTAAAATTCCATTACTGACGATAGCATTACTATTACCTGGATTTTGATTCTTGGAATTGCTTTAAACTTACTGTGAGAATGATTGGTAAGAGGGTACTTACAACATCGTGAGGACCCGAGAATTAAGGTATTTGGATGTGGCTTATTTACCATGATTTCTTTAACACAGGCAAATGGTTCCACAAAAACATTTGCAATATGGAGCATCTACTGATTGCCAATAGTTTCTTATTTATTTTAGGAGACAAATTAGGCAGTATTCTGATTTAGGACATAAAACTAGATAATCTACTAGGGAAACCATCAGGTCTTATCTGCTGTTTTACTCAGAATAACTAAAAATACTGATTAATGTTTTTGTGAGCCGAGTAACCACTCATTAGCAGCATCTGCCAGCCCGAAGCCCTGAGTCCTGGAGATAACCAGACATGTCTTCCCGTCTGGGTAGGACACAGAATGACTGAGAAAAATAGTTCCTGCATGCAGGCTTGCTTCCTGATCAGTCCATGTGCTGACACCAGTATAAGCTTTGAGTATTTCTGAATTGCAATACAGACCTTTATTCTTCTAATGTAAATATTTTAACCTCACCAGGATCTGTGAGAAGTATCTCAGATACTTGTAATTATGGGTAACACCCAGTCCAAGACAGAGGGATAGAAATATGCATGAAGTGGATGGATCTGGACTTTGCTCAGATCTGTGGGCTGTCAAAAAGAGGGGGGAGGTAATTTTTCTTCTGCCTCTTTGGAGAGAAATTCTTGCCCAGCTAATGTGTACCCCACATTCTTGAAAGGGTTTTGGGTTTGTGATGGCCAGATACTAAATGTGACTAATCACACTTAAGACTGTAACATAATTTTAATGTTTATCATGTAATTTATTTTTACTTTAAAGCAAGATGGAAAGTTGCCTTTTGTTCCTCTGGAGGAAGAATTTATTATGGGAGTTTCCAAGTATGGTATAAAAGTGTCAACATCAGATCAGTATGTAAGTAATATAATTTATTAAGGGAAAAAAATCTTTTAGGTAAAAGGGAATTCAGGCCATTAAGAGCCAACTTATAATTAGGTTGGCTCCTGTTTGCAGAGTGGTTGGTTTGTAAACGTTCCTGGCAGCTGGTCTCAAGCGTGACCAGTTTGTTAGGGTGAATAGGGCACCTCCTGTGTAGGTAGGGCCTACGCAAGCCCCCACTGATGGCTTCTAATGCATTTTCCACTTAGGACCCCACATCAGTCAAGAGCAGCTGTCAGCTTGGAAGGTGGGCACAGAGACAGGGATAGTAAGTTTGGATCACCCCACTCTTGTCTTTCTGGGATTTCAGTAGGAAGGTGTGATCCCGAAGGCAAATTGCCCTATAACGGACCATAATGGAACGTCCCTTGGGGTGAGAAACCCACAAAGCTACTTTCTGCCAGATCCAGGGATATGCTGCTTAAAGCCTCACAATACAATCTGCTTGGAAAGATGTGTGTTGTAAGAACTGAGAAGCATTTAAAATAGTCATGATCTTTTTGAATTTTTCCTGATTTCTGCAGGATGTTTTGCACAGGCATGCTCTATATTTAATCATCCGGATGGTGTGTTATGATGATGGTCTGGGGGCAGGAAAAAGCTTATTGGCTCTGAAGACCACAGATGCAAGCAATGAAGAATACAGCCTGTGGGTTTATCAGTGCAACAGCCTGGTGAGACTTTAAGTTACCTTGGTTAGTTTCCCATTCATCAAGTCAAGTGGAAGACCCAGAGACTACTTACATTCTTTTCAAAGGCTGAAGAAATGCTGTCCACTATGTATCCAATACCTGACCAATAGTAATGAATGAATATTAGGCTCTAGGTCTGCCAGCTGTCCAGACTTAGCGCAGGCTGTGAGCTATTTATATTAGGCCCAGTAGCAGCACTCACTTGTGCCTGGATTTAAAGGTTTAGGGTAAACCTGTGGAGGAGAAGGAAAACATGGAGGAAAAGTGGTGTGTCCTTTATGGGCCAGAGGCTCCCTCCATTTCTGTTTGTTGTTGTCCTTGCTGACTCAGCATCCTTCTCACAGGCTGCAGGATCTGTGCATTTACTGTGTATGCTCTTCACGGAAGGAAAGCCAAAGGGCCCCTATGCAAGGGAGCCCACAGCATGGGTCCACCGATCTAGGCAGTGTAGATGGCACCCCAAACTGCTGCTGTGTAGATTTAGGAGAGGCATCAAGAGGGTCAGGCTTATGCCTTTGCTGGTCAAATTAAGTTCAGGAAGAGATTTATGAACATCGTGCTTACTGTATCTTTTCACGTACTGTAGGAACAAGCACAAGCAATTTGCAAAGTTTTATCCACTGCTTTTGACTCAGTATTAACATCTGAGAAATCTTGAATTCTGCAATCAAATGGAAGTCAACTTCATCTGGAAGTTCAGCTGTTTTCTGAACAGTTGCTTTTGATCTGTAATGCTGAACTGTTACGGAAATACGCAGTGAGCCCTTGCTCTAGATTTTCTGAAGAAAATGCAATGTATAAAATCGATCATTTGTTTTTATATTAAAATGTGTTGTATTATACAGTGAGTTTACTCTCAATGAAGTCATCTGCTTTCTGGGATAAAAAAAGAAACATTTGTCATTTTCAAACAGAAATAAGCTTAACCCCTAAGCGTCACAAAAGTCCACTCAGTGAATAATATTGAGGACCCGTCTGAGGAAGACTAATGAACGTGTTCCGTAGCAGCTTCCCAGTGAGGTGACATTACTGCCTTGGAGCTCCAGTGAGTCAGAGGTTTGGACTGGGGACCTGGATTCATGCTGGTGTGGGACAGTGATATTGCCGACTCTTCAAAAGTGTGTTGTCAAGACCACACACTAGTAAATCACAGTGTTTATCTCAGAGTTAAGAGAACCTTAAAAGATAACTGCTCATGCCACAAGTAACTGATATTTAAGGGATCTCATGCACAGTATGTGAGTATACTTTTTTTTAAAAAAAGAACTTAATATACAACACTTTAAAGATTAAAAACATTAAACCATGTCCATTTAAAAGTATTTTATTTTTTTCCAGTCAAATGACTAGTTAACAAGAAGAGTAAACTTATTAAACATGCTCTAATTATAAATCACTGCATTAAGGACAATGAAAATAAGAATCAATTTAGGTTATACAATATATACAGTTGCGCTGCAACTAGACCAAAGTAATCGAATGAATGAATTGAATATCATACATCTCAAAATAGCATTCTAAGCTGCATATTGTTACCACCCCTTGACAGGTCACACAGTAACTATTAGTCTGTGCACAGATTTCAGTCATCATCCCTAGAAGTCAGATCTGATGGCAAATGGCATGCAAAATGCCAGAATCCTGCAGCTCAAGTTCATGAAACGTAAACTTTAAGTATAAATAGATATCTACAATGTTTTCCTTTCTCTCAGTTGCTTTTTTTTTTTTAATTTGCGAAGAGCAAATAACTAAGAAAGGATATTAGCAGGGAAGTTAATATAATTTTTCCTCTGGCAAGAGTACTATTAATTGCTGCACAATAGCACCACCAAATTGTAGATTGGAAAAATATTTCCTAAATATTTATGTACCAGTGAACCTGATAGAATAGATTGGGACTAGAGTTCAAATGCTGATAGGAATCAACTTGATTCCTTATGTAGCTGGCACCAGGTAGTCACAAGGCTGACTATAAGACAGATGCAGGAGGATTGTTAGAATAAGTGCACTGTGCAAAGTATCTGTTTACTTTCTTGAACCTATGAGAAATTAACTAAATGAAGGGTTCAAACAAGAGAAATTAACAATTAGTGAAAATAGATGTAGTGCTTTAAAGAAAAGACTTTAATTACAGATGTAACACATTTTTACCTGGAACTTTGAAAGGCAAAAAGCAATTGCTATACAACATAAAAGATTCCAGTTTGTTCTGTTTTCTTTTATAATAGCAACAAAAAGTATAATGCCAAGAAGAAAAAAAAAAAAACAAAACAACTCTACACTTACAAGAGTCTTGCATACTAAACACGGGCTGCTTCAATCAAATGTACCATCATAACAAATGCAGTAACAGCATTGTTTACTCACTTTCCAAGCCTATACTTAAATTTATTCCTTTACTTTTGTTAAAAGTCCAAGTGGGCATTACATGCCTATTCTCAAAGACTGCCAAAATTTCCAATATTCCTACTATGAATCTTACGGTCACAATTACTAAATAGAGGTATGACAGTCAATTTCATTAAAGTAATGAGTTTTGATTTTATATTATACAACCTAATCCCCCCACTCCCTCCCCAAGTAGCTTAAGAATGATATGATGGCCCTAAATAGTAAAAACTGTGATGTCTGGGAATATTTTATTACCTGGGACCTATAGATTTCTGATATGCTCTTGATTATAAAGAGATGGACAGATTAAATTTCAAGACAGCATAACTACCATTCCTGTTGTAATATTATATAAATACAAGACACTAAACTGAGTAAACATTCTCGTGGGCTAGGAAGGGAAGGCAGTGGTACAATCAACAAGAAACAGCGGGTGATATGCTAATATATCGTGGTCTGCGCCACAGAATTCTGTGTACAGTTGATTTCTGTGTGGTTAAGGAAGTTAGGAAGGCAAATTCCAAAACACCTAAAGCACATAAACTAATTTAAAGAACTGTTTTGCAATCCATCATCCTTAGTTTTTAACCAAATTCAGGAAATGCAGTTTTATATAACCTGGAACTGAATTAACCGCAATTATCATATGTTGTAATAAACCATCAGTAGTTTTGTTAAGTATGATTGTTCACAACAACAGGTTATACACACATGCAGAATATGATAGCTGCAACCTCACAAATTAGGGCTAGAAAGTACACGGCTAACGTGTAAATTTCCAAGTTGCTTTAAATAAACATTGGATGGGTTACAAAGGAATACCTGTCTTTAAAAGGTGAACTGGTAACTTTATTGAGAAAGTCCAGGGCTGAGCTATGGACTTCTGAAGCAGCAGTTTACTGGCTTCCTATTTTAAAATAATAATTGTGCAAAAAGATCATCAACTCCAGAATTGGGCCAAGGAAAGCAAGAAGAATTTACTTCTAATACTCTTAGTTCAAACATCTTTAGGTTTATGAATTCTGTAGATGCAGGATCTTGATTATAAAGTTAAAATAACTTTTCAGTTCACCTTTTAGGAAACTTAGTTTTTCCTAATAAAAGCATAACAATGTTTTATGAAAACCACAAATTATAAAAAACCATTTACGTGTAAAAATTGCCTTTGAGTTTTAAAAACAGAACAGTAGTATTAGAGAAAAAAATGGGCTACCGTACAATTCATGAAACTGGTTATATCTGGCAAGAGTTTTGGTACCAATAATGAAACAGGAACATAACTGTTATAGGAAATGCTTTTGTTCAGTAGCAATTTAGTCGGCAATAAAGTGCACAAATGATACAGGGAATGCTCCTTTACGACTGGGATCTCCATCAATGTGGCCGATCTGGAATGAACAGAAGTTTAGGTTAATTGTAAAGATTCCAAATGTTGGTAACTTTGAAGGGCATTACATGTAGCATTTCGCAGAAAAAAAGAGATTTGTTCAGAAGAATCTCTTCTGACAAAGAATTACTTAGGTAAAACATCTAAACTATTTTTTCCTTTTTTCTTCACTCACATTTCCAACAGTGCATGCCTCCTCTGTGTGAGGAACTCCTACCAGGCGTGTCTCAGACACCCAGTCTGGGCCTGCAGTCCCGGGGACACAGGTCAGCTATCTGATTGCCACTCCCCACCTGCTTTTTTTTTTTCTTCAGTGAATGAAGAAACTCTAAGTTTGTGAAATACACAGTCGTAGAAAGGTGTGAATTGGCTCCATTTGAGTTTAGCCTTGCATTTGTAGAAGGCTTCAATAAATCCATTTATGTTCACTCCGGGTAAATTATATAAATTACATCCAAACATGATCTCAACAATGTAAACAGGCCAGGTGCAGTGGCTCGCGCCTGTAATCCCAGCACTCTGGGAGGTCGAGGCAGGTGGATCGCTCAAGGTCAGGAGTTGGAGACCAGCCTGAGCAAGAGCGAGACCCCGTCTCTACTAAAAAATAGAAATGATCTGGACAACTAAAAAAATATATATATAGAAACAATTAGCCGGGCATGGTGGCGCATGCCTGTAGTCCCAGCTACTTGGGAGGCTGAGGCAGGAGGATCGCTTGAGCCCAAGAGTTTGAGGTTGCTGTGAGCTAGGCTGATGCCACAGCACTTACTCTAGCCCGGGCAACAAAGCGAGACTCTGTCTCAAAAAAAAAAAAATAAGTAAATAAACAACGTAAACTATGTAGGCAAATAAAAGCCTAAAAATTGCCAAAATATAAATGGTGGGTTTTTTGGCGGGTGGGGGGAGGTTGGGGGGGGCTGTGATTATGGGTAACATTTAGTTTCTTCTTCATACCTTTCTGTAACTTCCATAGTTAGGCAAATGAACA
This sequence comes from Avahi laniger, assembly GCA_963575035.1. Taxonomy (NCBI): domain Eukaryota; kingdom Metazoa; phylum Chordata; class Mammalia; order Primates; family Indriidae; genus Avahi; species Avahi laniger. The sequence goes on from CAUYSK010106735.1 coordinate 20,175, forward strand.
GGCATTTTCCATATGGCTAAGCCCATTGTCAAACTGGAGCCCCCCACCCCACAGGGGACAGTAGAGGTGTGGGAGCCAGGCCAGCCCCACTTCTGCCAACCAGGAGGGTCTGGCTGGTTGTAGCAAGTTCGGGTCCTCATAACCTCTGCGCAGCCAGGCACTCTCTCCTCGCCGGAACCAGGAGCCCAGGCGCTGTGGCCCCTTCTGGGCCTGCCCTACGGCCCCTGACGGCTGCGGGAGCTCCTAGGCCACAGGCACTTTCTAATCCCTCAAGGGGAAATGAGGCCGCAAGAAAGACTGGTGAATCCAGGCCAAAAGCAGTGCTGCAAGGCCCCGAGAGTTCACAAACCTCTGGAGGCTAAGAGCTCACAGTTTAAACAGGTGGAAGCCCTGCCAGGGGCAGGATGCAAACCCCTCGCACTTGGCAAAGCAGAGCAGTTTCCCTAAGTCCTCTGACGCACTAGCTGGGCCCGTCTGCAGGGCTGGGCCACTCGTATCCAGCGCGCGGCAGACGCTGCCCAGGGTCTCGCGCCCCTGCTTCACCCAAGTCAGTGAATCCTACAACCCTCATGGAGACAGCTGCCTCTCAGAGCGTGCTCGCCGTATCATCCTCCCACAGTGCTATGCGAAAACTCCCTCTCACAGATGATGTCACTAAAGCTTAAAAGATAAAAGCAACCTGTCCCAGGCCACCAGACTGTTAAGTGGCTGAGTCTGAATTCTTAGGGTCGCCAGGGGAACCCCAGTACTCATCTTGCTCCCGAGCCCAGCTGGATGCCTGAGCAGCCCCCAGCTCGCATCAGCACCAGACCAACGCCCGGGACTCTGCCCTCCAGGTCAGCTCCCTTTCTAGACACCGGACTCCACTAATCCAGCAATGGCAGGTGAAGGCACAGAAACTCGAGGCCTTGGAATGAAGGGGTCTCATTCCAGGCCCTCAGCTGAGCTGCAGCCCACGTGGCCTGCCCACCCTAAATGAGGGAGGAAGCCACCCTGGGGAATAATCAGGCCTGCTCGTAAGTGGGTGTCCACGGAGGAAGAGACACCTGAGGAAGCTAAGGGGCAGAGTGGCTGGTGGCCTGGGGACTGACAGTGGCACCAGGACTGGACTGCTCAGACTGAGAGAACCTCACCTGTGAGCAGGTCTGTTCAGCCGGGTGGGCAGGGATGCGGCTCAGCCCCCAGGGACCCGGGCCCAACCCCGACTCACCCACCACTCCTGGTCCTCCTCCCCGTCCACGATGATCACATCACCCTCGGAGAAGGTCAGCTCGTCTGGGTTGTCGGCCACACAGTTATAGAGCGCTTTGACCCGCTTGGGCTTCAACTTGGTCTGTGTCAGGAGAGGAGAGGGGCGTAGGTCAGTGCAGCAGGAGGCCTAATCTCCTGGGGCAGAGAACTGGACCACTCTGGTCCAGCTGGTCTCGGGAGTCCTGGGCCTGGGCTTGGGAAGCCCACAAACGCCACAGTGGGGCAGTCAGTGCAGCCCGGGAGCCGTGGAGAGAACGGGGAAGCTCCCAGCCCAGCAGAAAGGGAAGAGCTGGGAACCAAGCAGCCAGGCCTGCTGCTCGTGGCAGGTCTGTCCTGTGAGACAGCCAAGCCCACCAGCGGCCTAGAGCCGGGCAGCCAGATACCAGGCCGAAGACCCCTGCCCTGCTGCACCCAGGGGGAGATGGAAAGATCTGTTTCCCCTGCGCCCTTCTGGCCAGAGCAGAGGGCAGGAAAGGAGGCTCGTCCACTTACTGCCTGCGACTTCCTGGGCATGGGTGCAGGGGGCTGCAGGACCACGGCATTGGACAGAGGACCCAGAGCTTCTGTTCCAGAGAGGTCCACTGCTTTAGGGCAAAAATGAAGCAACTTTACAAGATGTCCCATCAGTCATAAACATGAGATGTAAACAATAAATATAAAAGCCACGGAGTCTCATCTAAAAGCAGATTTCCCAGATGTTGAGGGAAAAGTGCCCTAAAAGCCGAGAATGTTCTGCCTTGGATGCAGCCCCTACAGAGCGTGCAAGGTGGGTAAGAGTCCCAGAGTGAGCCAGGTGCCTGGGGCCTTCCCCAGCCCACCCCGTCAGCAGGAGGGGACGGGAGTGAGGAGCCCAGCAAGCTGCCCAGGAGCCGCGCGTCAGAGGCTGGGGCAGGCAGAAGGGCCCTCCCTCGCACCGACCACCTGGCTAGGAACATCGCCCCATGAGCCCGACAGGCTAGGCAGAAACAAACCCAGCCCCAAATTAAATAATTACCAGGTCCTCTCGGTTGGCCTTTGTTGATCAGTGGAGTCGGCTTGTCAGCCCTACGAAGAAAGGGAAAAACAGACTTACTGCAACCCAGTCACCTGCCCCTAGCGCATCCCTTAGTGCGGGAACCATCTGGGTTCACGCTGAACGCATGCAAGCTGATTTCCTCAACTGCCATTTAGCTAGCTCTTTTTTTAATGAAAAAAAGAGGAATGAGAGGTCCTGACCCTGCAACCAGGGTACGCTGTCCATGTGGGCCTGCAGCCAAGGACTGGGTCCGGGGCTAGAAGCTGGGCACTAGTCACGGCCTCTGCCCCGGTTTGCTCAGCCCCTTCCCTGCTTGGGTCTTGGTCCCTTCATGTGAAAGGGAAGGGCCGGATCTTAATCTCAGGCCCAGAAGGCTCTGCCAGGACCTGCCCGAGCACCACTGAACAGTGTGGTCTGTGCCTCTGTGGTCCCTGCTGCTGGGACCGGATGTGACTGACCATAGGCTCAGCACATTCCAAGGCCACAGGGTAGAAACACACAGTTAAGGGAGCGGTTCTCGGGGCTGACAGGTGGGGTCTATCAAACTCAGACCTGCTGTCTGGTCGACCTGGGTAAGTGTGTTCCAGAGAGTTGGCACCTCCATCTGCAAAAGGTGTTGAGTGACACCAGGTCCGTCAACTCTTGAAATAGGGACAATGCCACGTGTCTGGGAGGAGCCGAGAGAGGAGCTCTCCAGTTCCCTGGTGGGTCTTGCCGGACCTCACAGGGTGCGAGGTGTACAACAGGGTCGTGGTGAGCAAAGGGGACAAGGGGTGGAGAGGCGGAAGGGGAAGGCTGGGGAGGAAGGGAAGCCAGGGATGCAGTTCTCCCCGCCGCGCGCTCGGACTCTTCCGCCACTGCCGCGAATGAACCCCGCCTGGGCCTTGGTGCTGCAGCCTCAAAATGAGGCTGGAGAAAACATAACACTGGCTTTGTTCATATATTCAAGAAAGCGAAAAAGCATAAAGGCCCCACAAACACAGCTGGTCTCGCCATTTGATTCCCATCAACGTCTCTGGGTGTGACTGTCTCCGCAGACGTCATGATGCTGACCCGGCCGCCTCCTGGCCCGAGGTCACCCCCAACTACAGAACACACGCAGGGAAGGCCTGAGCCTCTGAGACCGCAGTCAGCGGATTTTTTCTTTGAAGGGCCAGATAGTGAATTTTTTAGGCTTTGTAGGTTAGAAAGTCTCTGTCACAACTATTCGACCCTGCCATGGTGGCGTGAGAGCAGCTGTGTTCCAATAAAACTGTATCTGTGGACACCAAAATGTGAATTTCACATAACTTCCATGTGCCATAAAATATTGTTTTGATTTTTTCCCCAGTCATGTACAAACATAAAAGCCGTTGTTTGCTCTTGGGCCATAACAAACAGGAGGTGGGCTGGGTCTGGCCCGCGGGCCAGTGTCTGCCGACTCCTGCCATAAGAAAGCAGGTGTGAAACCCAGATTTATACCAAGGACAAGATTATTGCTGGGGGTGGGGAGGTGCTGCTTCCTTTACAAAGAGGACACACCAGTGTGTTCCCTTAGAAACAGAACTCCACTGGGCGCTGACAACACGATTCCACCCGTCCTCATCTGTCTTGGACATACTCTAACCTCACCTGTTCCGTCCCGCCCAACCTCTCCTTGCACTGAGATCTGAAACCAGGTAAGACCGTGCTAGGAGGAAACTCATCCAGTAGCCCCAGCTAGAACTCCTCTGAGAGCCAGGAAAGCAGAGAGGCCTGAGTGGCTAGAAAGAGTGCACCCCAAAACCTGCACTGACAGACCCCTCCCCCTGTTCCCAGAGCTCCCTCTGAGTGCTGGGAGCTGTTTCTTATCCAGAACTTCAACACATGACTTGATCTCCTGAAAAACAGCAGCTTGGAAAGAGCAAATCCAAGGGTGTTGTACGGGAAGAGGGAAGAAAGCTGATAAGAGGTGTGGGCATATTCATTAAGATAATGCAATAACCAATTATATTTCTATATGATGTTGAAGAACAGGAAGGCACAGATATGCATGTTATATTTTAGAAAGTTATCTTGCAAAGCAGCGTTTTAAAAGTTCTGGGAATCTTCCAGTTCAAAGTTGCAGATTAAAATACATTTACTTCTACTTCCTCCCAAGGAAAAGGATTAAAAAAAAATAAACCGAAAGGAACAAAGAGAATAGGAAACAAAATGTTGAAAGTTGGAAAGGGGAGGAAGATCACAGTCCAGCCAGCTGATCTCAGGAAGGGCCCCTAGGCCAGCAGTGAGGCAGCCCCAAAATGTTGCCGTTTGCCCTGCGCTGAAGTGGGGATGAGGCAGAGTGATCAGCAGAAGGACCAGTCTGATGTCTATTTAAGGTGCTACTGAATACCTCCTTCTCTGAATAGCCTGGTCACTGCCTTACCCCCAGCCCTCCTAAAGATCAGAAGTTTCTAGGCTTGGAGAGTGCAAAACAGAGGGTGTCTGGACTGGGGGATACCAGGTGCAGGTGTTGGGAGTATCTTGAAAAGCAAAAGTTTAACTTTATTTCTCTACTCAACTCTCAGAAAACTTACCTCCTTCAGACAAGAGACTAGAAGACTATTCTCTAAAGAACTCTAGTTATCCAAGAAAAAAGGGCCCAAACGCGGAGTTCCCCGACCAAATGGCGCAACCAGACCACGCCATAGAGAGCCCGCACTGGCAGCCCTGGGTGGTGGGACGCGGTCTGCCAGTTCCCAACGCCTCCCCTGAAGTAGGGACAGAGGAACTTGGAGCAGATTTATGGGGAGACGCTTCTGACGTATAGGTCAAGACAATGTGGAAGAAACACACTATGCAGAAAAGCAAAAACTAAAACAAATATCCATCATTACTATTCTCAGGGAGACGAGATAAGAGAAAATGGTCTCATGAGACAAAAAGAGGATGCTGCTATGGAAAGAATTTAACTTGAGAGTCACTGTATCCGAGTCAGCAGGAAAAACACTCAATAAAAGAACTGGAAGATAAAAATCTAGAAAATCTCTCAGATCTTTAAAACAGGCAAGCAACAAAGCAGGAGAGGACAGGAGAAGGCGTCAGAGGGCCAGAGGACACTCCCCGGCCCCAGGCGGCGCTCCCAGCCGGTCAGCTGGCTGTGAATGCCCAGCGGGCCTTCGCGCCCACCGCCGCTCCCCCTGCAGAAGGAACCCTGGGCCCGGGATGTGAAGATGGTGGGTCGGACGGCAGACGTGGTCTGGGGCCACCTTTGGGACCGGCGTCAGCCGGGAACACGTGCACTGAACTCAGGGTGGGCAGCAGGCCACCTTCCCTGCGCTGAAGCGCGGAGGCTCTGGGGCTGTCAGAGCAGTGAGGTGACACCAGCGGAAAGAGAAATGACAACACACTCAGAGGAAAGGCCAAGGGGTCTGACTTCTGAAAGGCAAGAATTATATTAAAAGAGAGAACAGAAAAAAAACAGAACTTAAGGCAATACAAAAAAACCAGCGAAATTTCTCAGAACTGAAGACTTAGTTTGTACGCTCAGAGGCTCCGTCCCATGGGCGGAAACGCCCACGCTGCAGAGACCAGCAGGGAGAGGCGGCCATCGTGTGGGTGGGGACAAGTCGGCCTGAGGGGAACACGGAGGGCACGTCGGGGAGGGTGGCCTGACAGCAGCGTCCAAGCCACATGGGGTGAGGAAGGCGTCACGTGGCGGGAAGTTGGAGCTCGAGCGCCCAAGGGGGTCCTGGAACCGCAGCCGGATCCGAGCAGGGAGAGGAGGCGCGGAGGCGGGGTGGGAAGTCTGTCCGCAAAGGAGCACTGATCAGGTAAGTAAATACGGGAGCCGGATTTCTCACCCCCAGAAAGGAAGTTGCAAATGCAGAAAAGGAGAAAATTAGAATGAACCCCATGGAGACCGTGAAACACTGCCCCCAAATCCCTTCCTGAGGTGGGTCCGACTCCCTGTGCCACTCCACAGCCCTCTCTGCCCCTGGCGGCGTACAGGCTCTGTCACTGACTGCGAACAGATGGCAGAAGTATCGCTGTGCCACTTTCCAGGGCTGGGCCTGGACCCAGCCGCCATGCTGTGAGGAAGCCCACGCCACACGGAGAGGCCACACGCGTGTAGGTATTCCGGCCGGCAGCCCAGCGTCAACCACCAGACACGCGGAGGGCAGAAGCCTCGGACGGCACCAGTCCCAGCTGACGCGTCACCTGTGCGGAACCACCCAGCCTTTCGGTCTTTTCAGCTAAGGGCCCAGATACTGTGGAGCAAGAACAAGCCCCCTGTGCCACCAGGATTCCTGAGCGTCTGTGGGCACGATAAACTGGCTGCCTCACGTCTGTCAGTGTTGGTGCGTTTGTTGCTAGAAATGAAGTTGGAGATGATAGCGTGAACTGGCAGATTCTGACACAGAAAGATATGCAATGTAAGCGGTGTGTGTTTATGTAAATGTATTTATGCACGTGTGTGTGTGTGTGTGTGTGTGTGTGTGTGTTTGTGTGTACTTCCACGTCCTGACCACTCAGAGGGCCTGTCCGGGAGCAATGACACTCCACCTAGCACCCAGATCTTGGCCTCTAAGTACCATTTCCACTAAAACGCGCCATTTCCCACTGTAAAGATCCAGAGGAAGAGCCGTGCACCGCACCTCTCTGCAGTAAAGGTGTTATTTGGACAAATGGCTAAACCTGAATTTGATCTAAGACATCCGTGTTAATTTCCTGATTTTGCTGGTGGAAGTGTGTTCGTGTAGAAGAACGTCCCTGTTTGTAGGAAATATACGCCTCGCACCGCAGAGGGTCTGTGTTCCAGGTGACCTTGCCAGTGAGCAGGGAAGAGCTTGAGGGTCCTTGAAAAAATCCCAGTTCTACATTCATTTTTGTGGATTTAAGATACACGTTTGTAAGAAGTTTTTTACAGTTTAAAAATTCTTGATGAATTGAGACCTGACGAATTAGTTTAGGTGACGTCTGGCCTCACACATTACAGCAGCAGGAACACGGGATCACAAGTGTTCCTACGGCAACCTCGGCAGGTGAAGTCGTAGGGCCACTGCCATCCGGAAGCTCCCTGCAAGCAAGGCGCGAGAACGGGCTACCCAGCCAGGTGCAGCTTACCCGGGAGCAGGCTTCTTCTGAGGGAGGCGGCTGGGCGGCTGCGGGGGCAGAGGCGGGGGCTTGCTCTGCGAGCCCACGGGCTGGGTGGGCTTGCTCGGCTGGCTCAAGGCTTCTATCACACTGGGCGTCTTGGCTACGGGAGGGGGCGGCGTGGGCGTCAGGGGATCTGCGGAGAGAAAATGAGAGAACACAGGGGTCAGCCCCAGGGCTTCCCCTCCAGCCTTCTCCCTGGAGGCCTTTTTCTATTGCTGTTTCCTAAGGAAGAAACCTGCCACTGTTTCCTTGCTGATTTTCAGAAAACCGTAGTATTGAGGAGCGGGCAGGGGAGTCCTTTCCAAACTAACAAGGAAGCTGCAAGTCTAAAGTCATGGTGAAGATTTTTCTATTAGCCAGTGAGTACTTCCTCAGCTAGAATTCCCTGTGGGGAAGCCGGCACAGCCTTCTGCTCTCGGCCCCAAGAGGACGCAGGCGGGGCTGCCTCTGCGCGGGGCCCTGGGCCTCCTAGGGCTGCTCTTTCCCCTCCGCTGACCTGTGGCCAGAGGAAGCAGAAGCCGTGAGCAGCTGACTTAGTAAAGGCCCCACAATCTGTGAAGTGCGCAGGGCAAAGAGGTTTATTGCCATCCCCGTGGCAAGGTGAGGCGCTGAGGCTCCAAGAGGTGAGGGGACCTCATCCAGGGTGACAGAGCTGGTAAGAACCAGAGCAAGGCCAAGCCTCTCGCCATCTCTCCCCTCTCCGATGAGCACTGAAGCCCTTTCTGAGTGTCTGGTTATCATCCTGTGTCCCTGTTAGAAGTGGCAATCTGCCTCAGGACGGGAGCTAACACACACCTGGGACGGCTGCCGGGGGGAACTGGGGTGCGGGGAAATGAAGGGATCCAGCTGGAGTCTTTCTTTTTTTCATTCTTCTTTCCTTTTTCCATTTTAAAGGAAAAGTCAAAAGGCAGATTCTAGCACACAGCACACAAATCCAGCCCCAGGGACATCAGACAGAGAGACAGGAAAGTGGGCTCTGGCCCGCTGTGCGCCCCCTGGCTGTTCCACGTGGCCAGCCTCGAAGACCTGCCAGCGCAGCATCTCTGGTTCTGTGGCCGTGCGCACACCGTGCTCCCTGGGCCCGGGCCACGCTGCTTTCTATTTTAACTTATTCTGAAGAAGCCACAATCAGCTCGTCCTAGGAATGCTCGAGCTCTGGAAGCTAGGAAAGCCCCGAGACGCTGGGCTCCTCCCCTGGAGCTGATGCAGCAGGAGACAGGGCAGCATCCCGGGCTTTTTCCACTCATAGAAAAAAAAGATACCCTGCCTCTGCGCTTTGGAGAAAAACCTCTTCCTAAAAACCTCCTCTTGCAGCTTCCCTCCCCAAGGTTTTGGAGACTTTCAACCACCTGCTGACATTGAAAAAAACACATGCTAGATTATGAACCAAAGGACTGTCCCCAAGTATTGAAAATCATCAATGGCCAAAGGAAAAGGAGACTCCAGGGTAGTGCGTAAAGGAGGAAATGCTAAAATTGTTTAGAAGACAGAGGAAGGGAATGAGGGAGCCACCTTGGGGTGCGGTGGGGGGACAGACGGGAGTCTGAAGCTGGGGGAAGGAGGCTGGAAGAGCCACAGTGGCCACACAGCGCCGGGCAGCCGGCACATGCCTATGCCAAGTGTGCAGCCCCGTGGCTCTCTCCCGGTGTGGCTGCTGAGGACGCCCCCCTGCCATCCAGATCTACAAAGCCCACGGGCAAGGAAGGAAAAAGAAAAAAACGTACTGGTAGATGTCACTCGAAGAGGGGGCAGCGGTGGATGGACAGCTGGCGGATCTGACGAAGATCGCTGCCGGCTTCCACCGTCCACACTTACAGAGTTTGTCTTCCACGGGGTGTTAGCTGAGGAGGCTGTCTGAACTAAACCCACACGCACACGCATGCACGCACACGCATGCACACACACGCATGCACACACACAGAACAAAAACAGAAACAAAACACTGCGTTATTGATCCTCTCCCTTGTGAAATGGTCACTATGTCCCTTCTAGAATAGTGAACAGGATGAACTTTTTAATTCTTGTCTGTGGTATCTGGAAAACAGATACTGATACACTCTAAACCAGACATGCTTCAGGGAATATTCCTAGCTGGTTTTCTCAATTTGACTGTGAAATTTAAAAGTTCTTGATTTTACTACTCAAATACAAATATTGTTTGAAGATGGAAATAAACAGCCACAATAATCTCCCCTGAGCACTGCACCGGGGCTTATGGAGCTGCTGCTCATCTCCGTCCTTCCACTGAGCCCTCCCCGTGGATGTCACTGCCACGCCAGGAGCAGCACCCCATTCCCAGCCCGAGCTGGTGCAGAGAAGGGTAGATGACTCCAGGTAGGTTTAGGTGACCCACAAAAGAGACAGCATTTCCTCAGTCACAAGTCCTTCCTCTACCTTACAAAGCTCCAAGCTCAGGTACACGGGGTCCAGGAGCAAGGAGCGACTCCGTGTCAGAGGCTGGGCCTGGAAATGAGAGGGGCCCACACCCTCCCAGGGCCAGGCCACAGGGTCCAGAGGAAGCTTTCGCACTCTCCCCCAGCAGAGCAAGGTCTGCCTCAAAATGCAAGGCTGATGGCGTGGGAATTCCATCCTAGACCACGAGTAGGCCAGACGGGAGCAGAGGGAGGTGGGTGGGGAACAGCAGGTAAGAGGCACAATCTATTTTTTTTTTTTTTGAGACAGAGTCTCACTTTGTTGCCCTGGCTAGAGTGAGTGCCATGGTGTCAGCCTAGCTCACAGCAACCTTAGACTCCTGGGCTCAAGCAATCCTATGGCCTCAGCCTCCCAAGTAGCTGGAACTACAGGCATGCGCCACCATGCCCGGCTAATTTTTTCTAAATATTTTTAGCTGTCCAATTAATTTCTTTCTACTTTTGGTAGAGACGGGGTCTCGCTCTTGCTCAGGCTGGTCTCGAACTCCTGAGCTCAAACAATCAAACCCTCCTCGGCCTCCCAGAATGCTAGGATTACAGGCGTGAGCCACCGCGCCCGGCCCCCAGGCCAGTTTTAAAGAGAACCTTCTCCTGGAAAGAAAAGTAAATTGTTTCTTCGATTTTTTTTTGAATGCCTTCCATGTGCCAAGAGTTGTGTTAAGGGCTTTTAATATCTGTTATGTTATTTTCTCAATGGTCCAGTCAGGTAGATATTCTCATTCCTGCTTTAGAGATAAGAAATCTGAGGCTCCGAGACATGAAGTGACTTGCTCAAGAACTAAGAACCAATCTTAAATTCTTCTAACTCCTGAATTATTGATCTTTGCTTTGCGTGGCTATTTCTTGACACTTGGTCTGCAGCTATGTGCACTGGGTATAAATTCTGAGGCCCCATCCCAAACTTATTGGATGAAACTCTGGCAGGAGAAACTTGGGAATCTGCATTTTAAATAAACCTCCCAGGTGCTTCTTAAGCACACTGAGATTTGATAACCTATTTTGTGGGTTTCTAAAACTTCAGAGAGATTTTTGTCTAAAGGGATGAAAATAAAAACAATAGCGGAATAACCAGGCCCTGAACACCATGCACCCCGCCTCGCACTTGGCAGGTTTGCCTTTCTGTAGACGGCGCGGCAGCATCTTCCTCCCTCCCTGCCTCTCCAGGCTGCGCTGGCCAAGATGGAAAGCTTCCTCTGTTCCCCTGCTTTTCGTGGCAAGCTTGGGTTGATGTTTTCTCTCTGCTCCATATGGATTTTGCAATTAACTCACTAGAAAAGTAAATCACAGGGTGTCTGGCAGAGTAAGTGCAGTGAACACCAGGCCTCAGCCAAGCAGACTGGGACTAGATCCAGAGTGTGGCTGAAGTTGCTGGGCTGGCGCAGGAAGGAGGCAGGAGGCTGGCAGCTCCTGGAGGCTGGACAAAGGGATGGACGAGGGAGGAGAGGGGATGCTGGTTGAGAATGAGCACCTTTCGCGTGTGTGCAGCATACGCTCCGTGTTTTGCATTCGTCATCTCACCAATTCCACACAACCTTTTTAGCTCAATATTATTGTTCCTGTTATGCAGAAAAAAAACTTCTGCAGGCTCAGAAAAACAAAGTTACTCCCTGACTTCCAGGCACTGGGCCTGCACTCAGTCCTCAGGAGAGACTTGCGGGCTTAGGAGGGAGGGCAAAGAGCATAGAGATGCATAGAGATTCTGTTCAGCTGGCTGTGGGCTTTTTACAGAAAAGTCTCAGCTGAAAGTGTGGGTGCCCGCATCTCCCTCTGAAGCCCCGCCCGTCTGTTGGGAAATGGGGTTCTTTGCTGTGGAGGAGCTCTGCTGGGGACTGTGTGCAGGCCGGGCACACTCCTGCGACCACATCCACATTCAAACACGTTCAGTTTGCAGGTCAATAGATGTCTCCTTGCCTCCAGAGCCTAACGCTGGCTTCTTTCTGCTTCTCCCAGCGTCCTGAGCGATAAAGACTCTGAAATCTGAGAGTTGTGCGGATGTGTGGCAGATGTGGGACCGGGGCTTGTCTTCTGTTGGTAGCATTCACTCTGCCATGACCGCAGCACCAAAACCCCTTTGGAGCTGGCAGGTGAGCAGGAGTGACTCAGCGGAGCGCCAGGAACAGACTCTGGGAATCAGAAAAACACCTTTGCTCCGGGTATGCCTTAAGAGTTGTTTCTTTGCCTAGCTAGAAAATTGGGCAAAGGCGACTGATACAACTATTTAAACTAAGCAGGAAGAGCAGGGATCCATTTCTTCCAGAACTGCACTGTCCAGTAGAACTTTCTGCAGTGACGGAAATGTGCTGTGTCTGCGCCGTCTTATACAGTAGCCATTGGTCACACGAGATTACCTGAAATGTAACTAGTGCAACTGAGGAAATGAATTTTTAATTTTATTTAATTTTAGTTGATTTAATTTTGAGTCTAAATAACCATGTGTGACCAGTGGATATCATATTGGACAGTGCAGCTCTGGAATCAAGAGTCTTTCCTCAGTTCTCCGAGGGCAAAGTATGCCATCTGGTACCCCGTAGCCCCAGCACCTAGCACAGCGGCCACCACGGGTTCAGTAATAGTCAAATGGACGAACGGAGTAGACACCGGTCCTGATGAAACGGAGCCAGTATCGTGCAGAAGGCAAGAACACAGGATTTAGAGTTGCTCAGACCTGAATGCAATTTCTGACTTTGACATACTTGCCTCTGTGGCTGTGAAAATGTTACTAACATCTTTAAGCCTTTCTCATCTGTAAAATGGCTACAGTGCCTACCTGTCTTGTAAAGTAATGAATGAGTTGACAGATACAGAGTGATTAATGCGGTGCCTGGCATGGAATAAGCCCCTTCGTATGTGGTAGTTGCATAGAAAAGACAGAAAAAGTAAAAAAAACAAAACAGCCCTACTGACAACCAGACTGTGATATTCACAACAGACAAGAATGATGCTTTGGGCAAGATCTAGACAAAACTTCTCTGTGACAAGATCAGGGCATAATGTAGCCAAGACGTGACCACAAAAGTGACCCAAAATCCACCTCTTTGAATACCATCACCCTCCTCTGAGTGATTGCTGCTACTTTGAATATTGCAAACTCTAACCCTGCTTTGATTCTCCCACCCTTAAATAAAAATACTTGTTTATTACATTCTGACTTTTTAAGAGCATCCAATCCAGGACTAGCCCTGGCTTCCTCAATTTCTTTGGAATCATCAAGCACAAACCACAAGCCCTCTCACCACCCCCAAATGCCTGGGGTCCCCCAATGCAGTGGTCCCCAACCTTTTTGGCACCAGAGACCGGTTTCATGGAAGACAATTTTTCCACGGATTTGGGGGACAGGGGAGAATGGTTTCAGGATGATTCAAGTGCCTTACATTTATTGTGCGGTCAAACTTCTCTGCTAACGATAATCTGTATTTGCAGCCGCTCCCCAGCACTAGCATCACTGCCTCAGCTCCACCTCAGATCATCAGGCATTAGATTCTCACAAGGAGCGGGCAATCTAGACCCCTCACGTGTACAGTTTACGGTAGGATTCACACTGCTACGAGAATCTAGTGCCGTGGCTTATCTGACAGGAGGAGGATCTTAGGTGGTGATGCGAACATGGGGAGCAGCTGTAAATGCAGATGAAGCCCCGCTGGCTCGCCTGCCTGCTGCTCACCTCCTAATGTGCCCCCGGTTGGTAACAGGCCATGGACAGGTACTGGTCCGCAGCCCGGGGGATGGAGGCTGCGGCCCTAGGGGGAATTCTTCCTTGCTTCAGTGAGCTAAACATACTCTTTTATGATTACAGAAGTGATCCTGATTGTCTTTGAGCAGTCAGTGGACTTTGTCAGAAGTTTCAAACCTTACTTTTCCATCGTGATATTCGAAAGCAGAACAGAAAGCTTTTACCCTTCCCTGGCTCTTTCTCTTCTTATGAGGCTAGGCTTCCTGCAACCTACCAGCCAAGCTAAAACTCCTGCACAATTATAACATGGCTTTTTCCTAAGCCAGGATTTGAACTTATGCAGTTAGTGTCCAGAGTTCTTGGCTTTCTCTACTCTCCCCAAATAGGGTTCTGTTTATTGCAGAGAGAGATGAGATAGAAGAGAAAAAAGAGTTTCTGCCCTTCAGAGGGAGCTCAGCTGCCTGTGTGTTTGGCTCAGCCTCCCTTCCCAGTTTACAAAAAGCAAAGACATCACATCAAACTCACATTGATTTTTAAATAAAAAAGAAGGCCAGAGAAGAAGAGCAGGCAAGATGTGTCCCAGGAGGGCATCAGAGAGGAAGTTAATATTTGCTCTGGGAGTTTTGTAGATGATGAAGTTGAAAAAGAGAAGTTCAGAGAAGTTTAAAGACAGCATTGAAATTCCAGACCCCCAAAGGAGCAGTTTGCAGGGACAGGGGTTGACGCTTGATGAGTTGGAATTTTAGATGTGATGAGTTTGAAGCACCTTGGAGGCATCTAAGTAGACGTAATTACTAGACACCTGGAGCTGAATAAGAGATGCTGGAGATATTGCTTTAGAAGTGATCATTCTCCCATCCATGTATCCATTCATTCATTCAAGGGACATGTATGCAGTACCCACTATAGGCAGGCCCTTTGCTAGATGTTAGGAATGCAGCGAGGGACACAGCAGATCTCCCAGATGATGGTGGCCCCTGACTTCCTTTGCCCAGCTTTGGCTTTGCAGGACCTCTGGGTAGGATGGTCTGGCCATATGTCCCTGTTATATTTTCCCTGGAAATGTTCCATAAAAAGAAGATATCTTAGAGTTGAGGCTGAAGTACATGCCATTTGCTTTGTTCCTCCATAGGAATCATTTTCTAGTATTCTTGTTCTGATTCAATTAGGAAAGAACCAAGTCTTGTGATTCTCATGCAGGTCAAGTTTATGAGAGGTTTATTAGAAATATGTATTGAGTTCCCTCGCCCCACCCCTGGCATTCTTTGCCTTGGATAGGTTTGAATGAAAACTGTGCAAATATTCACTGGCTTTCCTGGGCAGGTTTCAGTGATTTGAGAGGAATTATATTAATAGATAAATCATGGAACAAAGTCTCTCACACATCAGCAAAGAAAATTTAGACATAGTGGTTTGTTAGGGAAGGGTTTTTCCTAAAGTGTTTAGACTTAAGCTATTCTCTAAGCTATTCTCTAGTAGCCAACAGCTTAAAAAATGAAGCAAAATGAAACATGGTGTGCTTAATTGTAGAAACTCTAAGGAATGTATTTTCTAGACGCTCATTATTGTATCACTAACCAAGCAGAAATCTCAGCTCTTTGGTGCTGAGAGTATAGTGATGGGGGAAATTCTCATTGATGAGACATCTAACCATCTGATTAAGCCCCAAGGCACTGCCCCAACACCGCAACCCAGTGCTGAGGTCACTAAGCAGTGCCAAGGGACTGTGGTTTAAGAACTATGCTGGGTGGAAGTAGCCGTGTTGTTGGGGGCTGCCTCGCTTGTGTAGCAGCTGGTGGCGAGCGAGCCTCCTAAAGGGGCCACACCTGAGGTTAGAGAAGCAGGCTGCTGGCTTGGCATCCAGTGATCTCTTCTGGCCTATGTGTGCAGCGCCACCCCACGCTGTCCCTGCTCTCTCTGACGACACGTGTAAACACAGCTGCCCGTTCCTACTGCAGCAGCCCCACCCTGGTGTCCTTGGTCAGAGTGAATCCTGAGTGTACTTTCTTCCACTGACTCTCCCATCTCTGCTCCACCCACGACCTCAAGTTGCCAAAAAGGACTTGAGCACTTCAGCTAAACCTGGGTTTCTAGATCTTGCTGTGCTTCTTTGACTTCTTCCCCCATTAGAGTTAGAGCCTCCTCACTGCTGCTCCTTTGGATGTCTTTTGGTCAAGGGTTCATGCCACACCTTTGGGGACTTTGGTATAATGGCTGTGATGTCTTCTGTTCTTCTGGATGCTTCCCCTATGCAGAAGAGGCACGAACACTCAGTTCCCTTTTATCAGGGGATCTAGAACCCCAGGGAACTCTGTCCCACCAGTTACCCCAAATCTTGAGGGAGATTTGTGCATTGGGCTGGAGTCTGGCCCATCCAGGAAAGCTCGTGATGCAGACATGTGGAATACACAAGAGGAACAGTCGTCTTGGAGTTTCTGCAAGCTGGGGAGTCACGAATGCCTCCCTTGGGCAGATGAGTGTCCTGGACCCTTGCCCCTCAAAGTGCTCCCAGGGAACTACAGTGTGAACTGGTTAGAAATGTGGAATCTCAGCCCCACTCCGGACCCGCTGACTCGGAATCTGCTTTTAACAAGTTCCTCAAGTGGTTCATACACGTAATAAAGCTGAGCGGGGCTGCCCTGGACTTTAAAGAAAGTTGACCTCGGGAAATGCTACGTTCAGTTTTAAGGCCAGACACATTGAAAAGATGATTCAAGAGGCTTGAGAAATAAAACAGTACGTCTAAGACCATCTTTTATGTTAAGTGTCAATGACTGACTATAGCATGAAAAGAAATCAGAAAGTGTCTGCAAATACACCCTTTAGCAGTGGCCTCCTCGGGAGATGAGTGGGATGGAGGGAGGGGAGGGAGCGAAGGAGGATTTGCATTTGTGTTCCGCTTGTTCTGCGTTGTTTGAATTCAAATATGTGAACACATTAGCATTGTTTTTGAGATGAAAAGCAGGCAAAATAACTTTTAAAAAAGTAAAGAAGGATGGGAGTTTTTGGTAAATGTAAGTTTGACAACACAGCAGAGACTAAATCCAGGAAGCTGCACAGGCATTTCTCAGATGAGCTTAGATTGAAAAGGAACACATTTTTGTGTTAACAGGATAGCTCCAACCGGTGGAATTATGGGTGATTTTGTCTTGTTTTGTTTTTCTTTTTTTTTCTTGTCTGAATTTTTAAAGTCTTCTACCATGCATGTGTGTCACTTATGTAATAAGAAAAATAGATCAAAAAATGTTCTCGGGAGGAATTTCGAAAGCAGGATGAAGAGATATACGCCAACGTGGGCACAGCGGGGTGATGCAGAGCTGCAGGATGCAAATGGCCACCACTGGTGGCGAGCTGAGAATTTTATAATACAAGATAAAAGCCACAAAAGAATGTTTTTATATGTAGTGGCCATTGCATCCGGAGCCCTGCTGTGTGCCAGTGCGGAGTCTTCGAGGTAGAAGCATGGCCACAGCACGGCCGAGGAAGCAGAGGCCAGGAGAGGTCTTGGAGCTCGTCCAAGGTCCAGGGAGGAGTGAAGTGGTGTTCAGACCACATCCTGGGACTCTGCGCTCTGCTCCGCTTGCCTCAGCACGGTGGAGGCAAGGTCGCAGTCTGACGATTAACGCATGAAGTTTTTATCCGAGTCGGGAGGCCTCATGTCCTCGCCTGCTCTAGAGCAGTGATTTTCCAAGTTTCAGGGAAGCTGCTCTTCAGCACACAAGGGGACCTTAGCCCCAGCCCTCGCAGCTCCTCAGACCTCCTCCGGGAGCCTGCTGAGCACTGACTGTACGAAAACCAGTTTGGAGCAGAGCTTCCGTGAGTTTATTCTGGGAAAAACTTTCAGCTGTCCCGAGGAATAAAGGTGTCCAGGTAAACTCCAGACCCTCCGCCTGGGTGTCTGCTCTTAGAGCTGCAGTGTCTGGGCGCACCGGCACGGTCCGTGCCCGCCGTCCCGGAGCCCTGTGCTCCCCGTCCTCTGGGCCTTTCCCAGGCCTGACTGCAGACGGCTCTCTGTGCCATGCCCGTTAGCATCTCCCAGACACAGCGTTCCAAAGGACAGGGGTGGAGTTGCTTTCTTAGGCCCCATACAGACCTAACATTTAAAAAAAATTTTTTTTAATTAAATTTCCACAATATTTTCTACGTGGTGGCTTAGGATTGCTTCAGAACATTCTTTTCTTTTAAAAAAAAATTTCTGGAGAGCTAAAAATGTCTGCAATTATACTCACAACAAGAGCAAGGTCTCCAGGGTGCGCCTGTGAGCGCTGAAGGTTAATAAGGATCGCGCCTTCACGAGGCAGCAGAGTAGCATCTGTGGTTATGCTAGTTGATGATGCTACAAATTACAAGGTCCTCTCAGCCCTGGTGCACTGGGTAAGGAGAGACTGTGAACTCCAAATCTGACACCCATGAGTGGCCCTGCCATTGTATACTGCTCAGGGTGGTAATTTGTATTTTTAACTTTTTCCATGTACTTAATTAAAGCTTCTTTGAAATCAAGGGCTCATAAGTGGGCATGAAATGCCAAACTTTCTGTAGCTGTGCTAGCTAATGCTTCTAGGTTGCTTTGCAGTTTACAAAAATGCTTTCAAATGCATATCCCCAAAGTAGGCCTGAGTGAGCTGCATGTTATTATCCCCATTCTACAGGTAAGAAAACTGAGAATCAGCTCTTAAGTGGCAGCAGTATGACCCTAGCCTGCTCTTTTCACTCTCCACCTGTGTCGTTTCCATTGTACTAAGATAACGGTTATGGTAAGTTCTAGATTTCCTGGGAAAGATCTGATTTCTGGGAATTTAAACATGAAACTCAATTTGTTAAGTGCTTAGCAGAAAGGAGTTTGTTTGTATCTTTGTAGAAGCTTTCAAAAAAATAACTTCATAAATCTTATGTCCACAAATCAAATCAAATTAATTTATTTACTCATTTATATCTACTTAGGAAATAGGCTTCTAGTGCTCTGATAGCTAAGACAGCTGCTCTTGTTAAGTCTTTGTGTTAAATATGAAAACATCAATGGACTGAAGCTCCGATGTGACAGGTCCCTACCTATCCAAGCGGGCATCGTCAGGGTTTTATAGAAGCATTGGAAATACATTGTTTATGCTGCAAGAGGCAGCTTAGTGGACCAGAAACCTTGTGCTTTGGTGCCGTGTATTCCTGCTCTCTAAGTATGCATTTCCTTATCGGCAAACGAGGGACAATAATACTTTGTTTATAGGCTTGTCAGGAGGAATAAACCTGTGTGCCTAAGTACCTTGTGCAGAGGAGGGGATCCAGAAATATTAGCAGCCTTCCTTTTTGGGGGACAATCAGAACATGGAAACAATATTTACACCCCCATCCCAACACAGGTACCCCATTCCTCCTCTGGTGTGCACCTTCTCACCTTGGGTACCAGCTTTCTCTAGTTTACTTCCAGGAACCTGGCTTTGACAAATCAACAAATATTTACTGAGCACCTGCTGAATGCTTGTCCCTGTGACAAGCACTAGGGACAAATCTCACAGTCCGGTGGGGAGAAAGACAACCCAATAAACAAATTCATTACACATTGGGGTGCTGACATAGACATATGTGAGGGTCAGTGGGTCACCAAGTGGGGCAGATTTATTTCTTCCTTGAGGGTGATAGAAATGTCCTAGAGGGTGGGTGATGCAGAAACAGAGTCTTCAGAGAGGAGTGGGTGGGTGGAGGTGGGGGGCAGAGGGAATCTTACTGCTCTGTGACTTGGTAAATGACCCCACCCCTCTGGCAGAGCCTGTGCTCTTTAATTTTCTCTCCAAACGAACCCATCCCTGGCAAATTCCCCTTGGACAAGTGAAAACCAGCTTTTCATCATCAAAATAAGTCTCAGGGGCCTGGGGAATGGGGAAGAAATGTCAGTGCCTGCTGGTGTGCTCATCTTCTTACTTATTAGTCCCTTTCCTTGGGAAAGTAGAGGAGAAGTATCCTGACTATTACAAAGTCACCTTGTTCTTTGGATCTTTGGGGCACCCTATGAATGCTTAAAGACATCTTCAAGCAATTGCCTTTCCATCACAGGCAGATTCCTTCAGCCACAGGCTCCCACCAGAACCTTCTCTTAGGCTCTTGCTTCCTGAGCTGGTCAGTCTAAGGTGAGCTGCACCTGATTACCCAAACGTTTGAAAGGCTTCCAACAAGTCACTCGTGTGTTTCGCACACTCTCATTGCAGGAAGCACTTTTTGGAAACTTAAGTTACCGAATGCTCTTTTTCATAGAAAAAGCCCTAGGCTGGCAGTCTGGAGTTCTGGGTTCCAGGCCTGCTCTGCCACTCACTTACCCTGTGACCTTCCACAGGTCAGTCCCCTCTTGGACTTGAGCTTCTTCACTTGTAAGATAAGGCAATGGGACCAGGTGCTCCTGTGGGCCCGTCCAGTGCTAAGGTCTGAGGTTACAAATTCCAGAAGGCTGAAGGAAGGTCACTGGCACGGCACCCCCTCAGGGTATGGTGGTGATGTTGACATGATGTCAGGCCCTTGGCTGGGCTGTACCATGGACTGTGCTCACATTGGCCTCCTCTGCATCCCAGACCACTGTCATCTGTTTTAAGGGGAAAAAAATGCAAGATGGCAGGTATCTTCTTTTACATGTCCATGCTCAAGAAATCTTTACTGATGGTCATGATCTCCATTTTAGAGACTAAAGTACCTCTAAATAAGGCCTGGGATTCAGGGTCAGGAAGACAGTGATGCTCTCACAGGTCTACAGAACAGGGTTTTTCAACCGTGACATCTTGGGCCAGGTAACTCTTTGTTATGGAGTCTGTCATGTGAGTTGTAGGATGTTAGCCAGGATCCCCAACTCTACCCTCTGAGATGCCAGCAGCACCTTCCCCAGGTCGTGACAGCCAAATATGTCTCCAAACATTGCCAAATGTTCCCCATGGAGCAAAATCGCCCATCGAGAACCACTGCCCTGGTGTGAAAGTAGAAGCAATGTTCACTCACGTGTGCCCAGAGGCACCAAGTCTCAAGGGAGGGCACGTCCAGCCCAGCATGCCTCTTTAAGCCTCTGTATCCACCTCACAAGTCACACTGGGTTTTCCCAGGTGCAGTCCTAAACCCCTCACCTTGACCTTCTCATCCCACAATCCCAATCTCCGTTCATTCAGCAAACTCCCGCCACGTGCTGCCGCATACCGGGGTCAGTGCTAGAGTTTGAGAAAGCAGTGGCGGGTTCCCTTTTGCACCACTGATCACCCTTCTCCTCCTCGACTACGGAGATTGCATGCCTGCTGCCGGCTTCCTGGTGCCGTGAGGAGGCTCCTTTCTCTGCCAATTCCCCACCCTGGCTTGAAGCCCCAGCCCCTAGCCTGGCCCCAGCCCCCAGCCCTCAGTACTTCCTTCCCCTGTTGGATCTACCGGGTCTGTCCCGGAAACTGAGTCTCTCCCCTCCTCCAAAACACTTTCCGTCTGTATGTAGGCATTTAGTCAGTCAACCAGCATTTACTGAGCTCCTCTTTTGTGCCAGGACTTGTGTTCTCTGTACTGTTACAACACTTTGTTTTTAATTTCATTCAGTAAGTACTTGCGAGCACCGCCTCTGTGCCAGACACTGCGCTGGGCGTTGAGGGCACAAGTGAGCAAAACCAGACATGGTCCCTACAGTGTGGTGGGAGGGGCAGCTTTTCATCACATAATCAATCACCCACATAAGTGTCCATCAACCCGTGTCCCCCTTTTATCTTCCCCCACTTTCGCTGTCTTCCTCCCCTTTTTACTGCTGCCTCCTGTGTCTCTCTGGCTCTTCCCACCCTCCACCCCATCCATATCCAGCAGGTCCTTTGCTGGGGTCTGCCGAGAGGCTTGTCAGGGGTGCTGGCTCTCCATCAGACACCTGTCACCCTGGCTTCCTCCTGGCAGGAGAATTGCTGTCCTTTAAGGAGGTCTGCCGAGGCTGTTTGACAGGAGTCGGCTGGGCTGGGCTATGAGTAAAAAGAATCGCTCCTTCCTGGGGCTGGTGGGAGGATATGAGGCCCATAAATCATCCACCCAGAGCCCTGCCTGAGCGGCACATGGCTCCGCTCTGCTGGATGCGCCGCTGGGGGAAAGTCCTAGAATTGGAGAGGGATTGAGGGCCGACACCCCAAGAAGGACAGGCTGCCAGATACCCAGTGTGGGGGTCCCTCTCCTCCCTGAAGGAAAATAGCTGTGAGTGTTGTTGGTGGCATGTCCAGCTGAAATGGTTCTTTAGTTTTTTGAAAGAGGCACAACCTTTAGGAGTCAGAAAGTCAGGCCAAAAGGGCTCCGAATCTAGCATCTCAGCCGAGATGGTGAGAGAGGGTTTCTGAGACTTCCTGATTTACAGTGAGGACTTGGAAACTCAACCTGGGCCCCCCTTACTCACCAGGTAAACTTGAACAGGTTCCTTCCCTTCTTTAAGGCTCAATTTCCCTTTAGGTAAAGGGGGGGTAATATTAGAAGCTACATCATCCCATAGGTGTGAGGAGTCAATTAAATACTGCTTGTAAACAGCCTAGCACAGTGCCTGGCACATGAAATGCTCAGTAAACACCAGCCCTGTGCCCCCAGTTGCTCTCGTCTTCCCAGTTTCTCCCTCTGATTACATGCCTGATTGCGGAATGCAAAACAGACAGGAATCTTGCTTTTAATCCTGGGTGAATTCTGATTGCCTCCAATTAAGAGAGGTGGGGTTCTATCTGTTACCTTCCCCTAAATTCTTCCAAGGCCCTAAACCTCCCTTTCCCTGGGCTAGAGTACTACAGCTGTTTAACAGCTGTTAACTTACTCTGCTCAGCAGATCAAGTTCATTGTCGGGTGATATGATTTCTCCCCATAAAGGACTTGGGGATTTCTCAAACTGAAAGCTGTTACCACAGTGAGCAGTGTTATTAATAGTGCTTCCTGGAGAAGAGCCCACCTGGATAGAGAAAGCTACTTGCACAAATGCCAGATCACTCTTGTCCCGCTCACTTTCCCTTGCCCTCCAACTTTGAAGGTACTTTCTGAATTAGGAGTCCAACTGCAAAGGCCCCTCTGGGAATATGACTGAGAAGTGCTGAGGCCTGGTTTTGAGGAGTTCTAAATCATTCAGTTCTCCTGGGCCTTCCGCTCCCCTGGGGGCTCTTGGGTTTCCAAGACAGCCAAGCATCTAAGATGAAATAGATTGCTGTATTTGGACGAGAACAATTTAATGATTCAGAAAGTAGAAAACATGGACAGAGGAGAAACTGAACCAGCCATGCACCGCCCTCGGACAGAAGGAAATTGATTGAGGGTGGGGAGGTGGCAGTCCCGGGCAAAGCAAATTTGCTGACCCCTTAAGAGTATCGGTTATTCGGCTTCCAGAAAATAAATTGGAAAGCAGGTGAATCTTGCAGCAGAGGCGGCCAGGGGAAAGATTGCAGGTCTGGAAGATGCCTTGTGTATTAGCTTCCTGTTAGATTTCTAGCTCCCTGAGGGCAGAAGGCTGAGTCTTAATTTATTTGTATCCCCAACAGGGAGTGAAGATACAAAGAGAGGCAGCCAGCCTTCTCCAACTGGGGTGCAGGTGTCCGTGGGCCTGCACAGAGATTGTCAGGGAAGAGAACGATGACCTGTAATTCTGAAGATATGAGGGGGAAAATATCCTTGTATTAAAACAAACATGAATATATTATGAAAGGATGCAAAATCGGATTGAATCCTTATGAAGTATGAGAAATTCATGAAATGGTCACTTAAGACCAATTTCTCAGGTCTCTTTAGGGCATTGGTTCTCAAACTTTAGGATACACACGTACCACCTGGGCGCTTGTTAAACTTTCAAACTCCTGAGCCCTCCATCCAGAGATCACGATGAACAGTGGTTCCAAAGCAGGACTCAGAAAGCTGCCTGTTCGCTGGTGCCCCCGGCCATATCAACGGAGGGACCGACGCCAGTCTTGCCATGGGAGGGCCAATGCCTACCCTCTGCTATTCGAGGCTGTAGTGGATGCTGTGATGCAACACCCAGATGCCCCCCAAGGCCAAGGCACCCGCTGCCCCAGATGCCAGGGAGTGTCAGCAGCTCACACCTACTTCTTTCTCTGGGAACTGTCTTCCCCTGAAAGCAGCTGCCTTGCCCAGCCCAAGGTTAAGACCCCTTCCTGAAGGCAGCCTGTCTCCAGCGACTCCTCCGTGGAAAAGGTGAGGGTGGGAACAAGGTTATAGTCCTACAAAGGCCCAAACTCCTTGCCCCAGTTTGAGGCAACTCCGAAAGGCCAGCTCAGCTCCAGAGCTCCGACGAGATGGGCTGAGGCCTACGTCGTGGCCGCGCTGCTGTTCAAGTGCTCCCCTGCCCAGCCCCGCGTTCCTCTGCCCCTCACAGGAGTGCTCACGAGAGCAAGGAACCTCCTGCCAGCAAATCTCCGTCTCACAGTTTGTTTCCCAGGGAACTTGACCTAAGACGAGAATGTTTTAGACAAGTTTGAGAAACATTAGATAGTAAAAAGCACATAGCCTTAAGAATTAAATAATCTGAGAGATAATAATACAACAGCAACAACTAATATTTATTGGGCTCTATGTTTTAAGTGCTTTATATTTTTGCCCCCTAAATCTTTGCAACAGTCCTGTTACTATCTCTATATTAGAATCGAGTAAACTGAGGTACGGGAAAGTTAAACAACTTGCCCAGGGTCACATAGCTACTAAGTGACAGAACTAGGGTTCAAAGCCATACAGTCTGGTCCTAACAGACTTTTAACCACTATAATCTATTACTTCTCAGGGTGAAATCAAGGCTCTGCCATGTGCTAGCTTTATGATCTTCCTATGAGTGAACCCACCTGAGCCTCAGTTTCCTAATCTGTGAAATGGGCTTTGTAGTACCTTTTCATTGCAAGACTATTATGGGTCTGAGTTGAGGCTCAATCAGTGTCAGGTACCTAACACATGCCCAGGGCCCAGCAAGCACCAGCTGAACAAGTAGGTCTAGTGACCACGGCCTTGACAGGACCTCGTAAACACTTAGTGGACACAGGAAGGAGGTGGGCTCTCCCACAGAAAGCCCAGAGCTGGCTGAGGTTCAGAGAAGCCAGAGAAGAAGTGGCCAAGGAAATGAGAGGCTCGGTTGAAGCAGAGATGAGTGTATGGAACAAGACTGAGCAAAGGGAGAAATAAATTGCACCAGTGCATGAATCTGCAGCTATTGGGAAGGCAGGAACATCGACTAGGAAACAGAGGCAGCTGAGAATGCTGGTTTCTGGGACAGAGACATGAAAGATTCAGGTGGTCTAATGGGATCTGGATGCTGCGATCACCTAACCCTCGTAATCCTCAGCCAAAAATTACTAGACTTTTGACTTTGAAGAGCCTCTTATCCTGGCTCTGTCACAAAACAGTTGTGTGATCCAGGAAAAGTCGATATTCCTGGATTTCGGCCTCATTTGGAAATGGAGATGAGAATCAGGACTTAGGATCTCAAGAAGCTACCGGGTCAGAAACATGGTGACTGCATGAATCTTCGGGCCTGACCTTGATTCGGGCAGAGTTGTTAGCCCTCTGTGGTTTGTGGAGGGAAACCACAAACCTACCATTAGCATTTTCTGCCCTAACCTCTTCCCTGAAATTTCACAAGGCTCCCTTTGAGAATGTTGATGTCTGGATAATTCCAAGCTCAAGTCTCCTGTTTAGCCCACATTCACCCCTTCTCTGCCTTCTCACTGACCCTTCACCCCCTTGTATTACACACGGCAGGGTTTGAGCATCTTCGAGGACAAGGGCTTAATTCCTGTCTTCGTTTCTCTTGCTCTCTCTGTCTCATACACACACACACACTCACTCGCTCCCTCACGCCCTCCTTATGCAGAGAGGTACCGGAATGTATCTACAGTAGCTAGCTTCCAATAAGGTTGTTTGGATGGAAGGATCCCAAGAAATTCCCTTTGCTTTGCCCTTTTTCCAAAGTCCAAGAAGCTCTGTCTGTTCTACTGCACAATCATCTTGATTAATCCAGCTTGTCAAGGAAGCCACTCTGTAGGGTTTGGGGGTCAGACCACCCAGCTTTTTATTCAACCAAACGAGAAGTCATTGAATCCTTTCTCTGTAGTAAAGCTGGAATGATAATACTTACCTTTCTGGGTTCTTGTGAGGATTTGATGAAATAATTCAGAGAAACTACCCAACAGTGCCTGACCAAAGTAGGCATTTGAAAAAGCACTAAAAGTACTTCTGATACCATCGATCAGGTTCTGGGAGGACTGATGTCCATTCGATCTTGGAGGGCTGGAAGGTGTCCCGGCTGCTCAATTCCTTTTTCCACCAGGTTTCTTTGGTATTAATAGAAAACAGTCCTGTGCACTGTGTCCATGACGCTTTTTATAAGCCTGCTTCCACTTGCTTCCCTGCGTAATGAGCGGCAGTTCCCCGCTACCCGATTACTGCCAAAAAGAGCTCTGCCTTGAATTCCATCTGCAAACATGTGCCTTTGTTCCTCCTTGAGACAATAGTGCCTGGTTGGTTAACATTTTTTAAATTGGTTTCACTATAGTCACTATTATATTTTAACTATTTCTGGCCTCACAGCTAGGATAAGGCTGGTAGAATGCCCTTAATACACAAAATAAAGTCAAATATACTACCTGTAATTGCCCTCAGCGTTAGGACACTTGCCCTCCAGGTCACACCTGTCCAGGCCCTGCCCTGAATCCTGCTCGTACAAGCTGTGATCGCTGTCATTGCCTTGTGTCGGAGCACAGGGGATGCACGGCTTACAGCCCCCAGGAATGTTTAAGAGAAGAGACTTGAATGGGTCCATTGTATTTCTGCACCAGGGAAGACGAGCAGACACACACACGCACTCCCACGTGCATACACTCGCAAGCAGTGTGTGCGTGACCCAGAGCCGCCGTGCAGCACGCGTGCAGCACGCATGCAGACTCACGTGCATTGTCATTGAGAGATAGGGTTCCTTTCTGTTACTCCTGTAAAATTCCCAATTAGCCTCCAGTGAGCTGAGAGAGTTGTCAGCCTGACAGCTCCTCATTAGGGCAGCCCACCCCAAGCGTGAGGAATGTTGATCCAGGCAGATTAGCCCTGAGTAGGAAATGCTCAGCTGGGAGCCAGATCAGTTTGGCTTTACATAGTCACTCCCATGTGATCCTATGCGGGTTACTTTCTGGAGCCTGGATTTCCTCATCTGAAGAGTGGTGAGAATAATAATACCTGTCGCAGAGAGTACCTGTCCTTGCCAAGGACTGAAAGGGCTTGACACAAGCTCACTAAATGGCAGCTAATGATACCGCCTCTGTGGCCTCGGGCAAATCTCCCAAACTGAAATGATTATTCTTGCCCTGCAGAAGTGTTTACCAAACTTCATGGAGCCAGAGAGATGTTGGTTATTATTATTATCTATTAAAAAGCACAGTTCCTAGGGCCCATGAGACCACACCGACTATCTGAAAGCCTCTGGTTGTTCCCCACTGATTGACTCCATCACTCACTCACTCATTCATGCCGTTGTTATGCCAGGTCTTCCTGGGTGTTGGTGGTGGGGTACATACACATGGATGTGACCCAGACCCTGGGTACAGGGAGCTCTCAGCCTAATGGGAGGGACAGAGGGGCACTTAAAGAACAAAAAAATAACTTCTTTATGGGAAGAAGTGGGAGTTCTCTGAACTGGAGAAAGCACCAGGAGGCTACCCCTCACTTCCCTTACCCTGGTGTCTACCGGGGCTTCCCGGAGGACCTAGGACAAGTCTCCAAATGCTGCCTCTGGCGAGTTTTTCCAGGGGGTGCTGCTGTCTTTAAGAGAGGCGTTTCTTACATTCTTAGCCCTCTTCTGGGGCATCAGTCCCCTCTGTTGGGGTCTGGTGACAAGAACCCTGGCCTGGGAATCAGGAGGCCTGGCGGCCAGCCCCAGAGCTGCTGCTTCCTGACGCGTGGCTCTTGGCCAGGCTGTTTGGCTTCTCTGATCCCCCGGCTCCATCTGTAGAAAACGGGGACGGTGTTCTCAGCATTGCTCAAGGTGACCTCTGTGTTGATACATAAATGTGCCATACACAAGTGCTGAAATATTACTTTTTGTAATAATTCCAGCAACAAAATGTATCCATCCCTTTCCATGCCCAGGGCTAGCTAGGGGCTGTGGAGAGTGCAAAAGAAGCAGATGATACAAGCCCTACTCTCAAGCTGCTCCCCTTCCACTGGGGAGAGAAACTTACACAGATGATCGAGGCAGGGGATGAGAGAATACAAGGCAATATATCTGATTTTAGGATGTAAAGAAGTTTACTGTGTATCAAATCTGACTTTTCCATTGAGTTACCTACATACTCCAGAGATGCATTTCCTTGGATGCGAAAAGCTTTAGAGTGTTGTAAGTCTTTCCATGTAAGCTACATAGACCACCCACCCTCCCTCCCTCCCCAGAGGTGGTTCCTATGATCAGATGAGTTGAAGAATAGTTAAGCAATCTGTAAAACAGAATCATAGAAGTCTAGAGAGGTTGGGAGGGATCCAAGAAATCCCACAGACCAACCACTTTTCTTTCGAGGTAAAGACCCTGAGGCGCAGAGGACAGAAGTGTTGCAGGCAGGTGAATAGTCCAGTTGGTGATAGAGCTGGGCCCGGAAGATAGATGTCCTGGTCACTAGGTCTGTTCTGGGTCTTCTCCAAGTCCTCCATTATTTTTGTCCTTCCCACTGCACAGGGATGGGAAGGGTATATCTCTATTTATGGCAACTCTAAGGTAAGCTTGCAAACCTCATAAACAGATACAATCAAATCCTAATTCCCCCACTTACTAACTGAATGACTTTAGGGAAGTCATTTAACTTCTCCAGACTGTAATTGTTATAGCAATGTTTAATGTCTCTTTCATGGTGCTGTTGTGCCAATTAAGTATCTATTAGTGACACTTAGTAAATGCTGACGAATGAGGCCTACCATTGCCCATCAAGCCACCCCGGGGAGCAGACATGCCCAAATTTCCAGCCATGTTTGTCCCTGAGCATCAGGTTAGCACTGTGATACCAAGAGCTTGTCCTGATACCTGCTCATCCTGGTCCACTGGGCCCCTTGTGCAGAGCACAGGCTTCCATGGAAAGCAAGGCAACCCCTCTCCTTATCCACCAATTACTGAGCTGCTTTTTATTGCCACTTTGATTAACAGTGAGGCAGATAATTGGCATTAGCTTGTAAGAGCTGAAAAATCATTGATAGTTCTTTTCACACTAGTCGTGGGGATGTCATTGCGATAAATCTTGATTTGAATGTAATTTCTCCTCATTTTAATTTATCCCTAATGTGAGAATGGAGGCATTTTCTTAACATATGTGGATTAGAAGGGCCTAGAAACTACAATATGTATACCTGGGACTAAGTAAATATTCCCTGAATAGATGAATGAATTATAAAAATAAATGAATAAATGAAAGTGTAAATAAATGAAGCAGGTTAGTGGTTATAGGCACAGGATTTAGAGTAATAATTCAAGCAATAGTCTCTATCAGTCCTTTTCTGTGCCTATAATTGTGACCCAGGGCAGGTTACTTTACTTCCCTGAGTTTCAGTTTCTCATGTGTTAGATGGAGATGCTAATCATCGTCTTATAGGTTTATTGTAATTATCAGAGATAATGTATATAAAGTGTCCAACACAGTAACTGGCCCACTTAGGTGCTCAAAAATGGTAGCTGCTGCTGTCATCGTCATCATCTCCATCTTCATCTCAACATATTCATCATGATTATCACCATCATCTTCATCCACTATCATCATCACCATCTTCTTCATTGTCTTCATCATCTTCATCGTGTTTTACAAAGCTAATCTTCATCCTTCTTGGGAATATAAGTTTCAGAAAAACAAAATGCTGTCTTTCGTATGTTTGTGTCTTTTAGAAACCTTTTATTTTGAAATAATTTCATTTCCAGACAGGACCCTTTATTCTGCAGCCTGCAGAATAATTGCTGCAGCACTGCCGTGTTGAAAGGTTTCCAGGGCTGTGCGAACGCAGGAATGCTTGAGGCCTGAGCGAGGACTGTTCTCCCGGCCCTGGACTGATTATCTTCATTGCCTTTAATCGCAAATCTGCACAAAGATCCTTTGCCGGGGCTATTTACTGCATAGCTGAGGCAGGCAGCACATCCTTTGAAGGTCTGTGGTTGAATAGCTGTAGAGAAGAGCACCACAGGGTCACAGAATAAGGAACAGACTCGAATTCCCACCTTGGTTTTACATTTCCTATTGGGCCTGTCTGAACCTCAGTTTCTTCATCTGCAAAATGATGTTTTTATAACACTTTCCAGGGTTGCTGTGAAGATTAAATAATATAAATTAATGCGTATGAAGAATACAAGACAGTGCCGGACACAAATAGGGGCTGGTAAAACATCAGATGATTTGGTGGAGGCCAGCATGGAAATGAGACCTCCCTGGTGTTTTGCGTTAGGACTCGAGCCATCCATCTGCCCATCGCTGTGGGTTAGTGCGCCACCAGTGTCCCTCAGCTCCCCTAGACGTCTGCTTTCATATAAGAATGATTGAGACAAACCATCTAGGTGTTCCCCTGCCACCCTCATGCCACACACATACCTCTCACTGGGCCTTTTACTTGCTCATCCCAGAGACAAAGATGGTTTGTACTTCAAAAGCCAATGTGTCTCATGGAGTCCTGGTACCCTATTAATAGAATACCAATACTATAAGGAGCCTCTGATGGTCCTCTGGTCCTAATGTCCAGATAGATGTGTCCAAATCTCATACTTCCCTTTTGTATGTTCAGGGGGTCCCGTGTCATCCTGCGATCATAACTCCTCATCTGCAGCCGGTGCCCCCATTCAGGGCAGCTGGCCCAATTTCTAACTCTACTTTTTTTTGCCCTGAAGCTTTCTCTGGCCTCTGAAGGCAGGTTTGCCCTCACGTGAGCAGATCGTAAGTGACAAAGAATGGACACCCCCAGGACAGCCCTCAACCAGATGGGCACTGGTGTATGAATACCCTGGCTCCCTCCCTCCTTGGGTGTCCTGATTCTGCACACGCACCGTGATCCGCTGCCTCTCCTTCCCTGTCTCACACGCCCATTCCTTCATCTGTATTCACTTTACTCTCAGATGCTATTTGCACTTGCATCCTTTCTTCTGGGTTTGCTCCTGGGGGAACCCAAACAATAGGACACTAGTCCAGGAACCACTGGAGGAGCCACGGCCATTCATTCAGCAAGAGTTTCCTGAGGGTCCACGAGTACATCATAAATGGTTCTAGATGCTTACATTCTCAGGAAGAGACTTAGAAACCCTCAAGTTTATGTGATGAGGGCTGTGTAGAAGAAAGGGCCACTTTCTGGTTCATTGTGAGGACTCAATCAAAAGCATATAAAATTTCAAATTTCAGATGATTCATTAAAATCCACCAAACATTTGTTAAGTGTCTATTGTGCAGTAGACTTTGGGCTGGCCCAGCAGGGATGCAAAGGTGATTAAGACACATCCTCTATCTTTGAGGCACTCACCGTATATTGGAGAGGATAGACGCAGGAAAGGTCATTTCAGCATTGTGTGCTCCATACGGTATGCACGTGGTACCATGAGAGCTCCAAGGAGCAAGGCAAGTTGTTTTTCTTCCCCTATGGAATTGTCTTTAGGGCCTTAGCTCTAGCTCAGGGCTTGGCATACAGTAGGTGCTCAGCAACGTTGATTGAATTGAACTCAGTGGTTCAGTAGAGAAGGAAGAGGCCTCTGACCCCATGTTTCCTTTGCCCAGTGGTAAGAAACACCTTTTCCCTTAGATCATTGATCTCAGCGGAGCAATAAGGCCCAAGTGGTTTGAACATTGATTCAGTAACAGTAGATGATGGGGTCAGAAATACAAGTTTTTTGTCTTTTTTATGCCAGGAAAAATTCACATTTATATTCCAGAGTTTAAAAGCTTTCAGAGGTGGGGTGGGGAGGAGGAATCGGAGCTGCAAGATATTGTTCATGCTTGGCTGATACTTAATCAGTTTGTTGGGTCGTAATTGAGAATACAGCTTCAATGACACATAAATTCGAACTATCAAGTCGAAGCCAGTGAGTCTTCCTCATTATATATCTTACAGTAGAGATAACCTTTTCATTATTGAAATATAATTGCCAAATGAGATAGTTAATATTAAAACAGAATTAGCAACATGAGCTCAACATTTGGAAAGAAATTTCTAATAGCGCTTTTTATGTCTGCAAAATGAGTGTTCGGTGTTGATCTTGCAGAAGTGTTAATTGATGGCTGAGGCCAAATGAGAGACCAGCCCCGGGTCCCCAGCAAGGGGGCTCTCCTGATGGCTCTAGATCAATAGCACACCCCGATGTTGTCTAGGCCGGGAAGACAGGGAGCTTTGTTTCACCCTGAGTGAGGGCCATTGTCGATCTGTTCCATTTAACAAAGCAGTGATGAGTCTGGGGAAAGGCAGAAGGGCTATGGGGGTGTAAAAAGATGAATGAGTCATGGCAGCCCCCACAAAGCTAAAAGGCTGGCAGGGTGGCAGAATGCTGAGACAAGTGACAGCAACAGAATACCAGGTGCTCAGGTGCCCGAAGGCCTCGCACCTGTCTTTCCCTTTCACCTTTATTCCCCCCCCCCCCCAGCTGCTCCAGGGTCACCTTTTAAGATGCAATTCAGGTTTCATTTCTCCCAGGAATCCTGGTTTGAGGGGAGGTGCCCTTGGTGTTCCCTCAACTCCCTGTGCTTCCTTCTGTTTCCACACTCTAGGGCTGTACTGTCTGTTCCCACCTCCTCAATCCTCCTCTCCCACGACTGTGAACTTGAAGTTAGTGGCGGTATCTTGTCTTTGTTCTCTCGATTCCTAGCACAGAGCCTATTTGTAGTGCAGAACCCGGCACATAGTAGGTGATCAATAAATATTCATTGAAATAATGAAGACATGAGAATGGGGATAAAAGTGCTTTGAGAACAAAGTAGAGGGAGAACTGCCTCTTAGAGGGCTTCCTGGAAGAGTGGACATTCAGACAGAAACTTGAAAGATGGGGACGATGATTCTACCTCTTCCAGCAGAGTGAGCTGTTATGGCTAGTTGAGGGAAAACGGTGCCCTGGCTGGTTTCAGAGTGACAAGAGTTGGGCTTTGGAGGAGATGGGCTATTCTCTGTGACCACCACTGATAGCCTTTTCCCTTCCCCCGTTCCCAAAGAAGTGAGAGAATGAAGGTTCAGGCGAAGCTCAGGTTAGCACAGCCAGACTCCTGCACTGACTTCCCTCCTTGCTTCGTCCTTACTGCCTCTCTCTACCTGATTCTGCCCCAGGCCTGGGGACCTAGTGATCAGTCTGGCCCTTGGAGGAATTCACCGTCTTCATCACAAATAGGCAGTGACATTTCAGGTGGAAGAGTGGCTTTCACAGAGGCATGGAAATGTATAGGGGAAGTAAGTTGTCCAGAAAATGCCTCTGCATATTTTTTGTAGAGTTTTTGAATGACGTTCAAGCTACTCCCATGGGATAGAGAGTCCCCCAGAAGAAACCCAAGAGATGGGGGTGGACCCGGGAGTCAGGGCTCCAGGCTATACGTCCCTGGGCAAGCCTCTTCCCACTGCTGGGCCTCAGCTTGCCCCTCTGTGAAATGAAGAATTTGTACTAGCTCATCCCTAAAATAATAGTAATAATCTTTGCCAGACCTGTCATTCTAAGACTGCTAATGTGAAAGTCTAGCTAAAAATGTCAATGAATAGCATGTGGATCAGCTTGGTTGGAGTGACTCACCTTCATTCCTCCCTCCCTGCCCGGCTCAAATCACATTTCGCATATTAAACCCATCCTGAAAGCAAGGAGAGGGGGAAGGTCTCCAGGAAGCAAGTAAACCTCTTCCGGGTAATCTCCCTCTGGCTACTCTTTCATCCCGAGAGGGAGATAAACACATTGTTTCAATCAAGCCAGAGTTCCATTTCCTTATCTTAAAACTATCTTCTGCCACATTATAAATAATCAGCTTACCGGTAAACTAGGCCAGGCGTGTGTGTGTGTGTGTGTGTGTGTGTGTGTGTGTGTGTGTGTAAGCTAGGCCAGGTGTGTGTGTGTGTGTGTGTGTGTGTGTGTGTATGTGTATATATGTGTTTATGGGGGGCATTGGGATCGGGGGGTCTAGGGATAGTGGACATAAGCCAGGCAGCAGTCTTGATCCTTAAGCAACCCAAATAAATGAGGTTCCTCCTGGCACATCAGACCAAGGATCGGGCCACTGACAAGAGAGCCTTAAGTTAGTGCAGCCATATAATTTGTTGCCCAAACCAGGACACTTCTCAGAGTGAATGCCATAACTGTTAATAATTACTGGGACAATAGGCACAACCCAGAATCATCCCAGGCCAACTGGAACATGTGATCCTACCTGTAGGGCTCTGGGGTAAGAAACACCTAGTATTAGGGAGTCCCGGCATTCAGTTAGGCAACACGATTTTATTTCAAGGTGAAGGAGTGGCTTCATTCCCCCACTCCACCCCCATGCTTGAAAGTGTCCCACAGCATTCGGCCAAGTGGTTTTCTAGCCCCCCATCACGTTCTCCCAAGGATGAGGACCACCTTTCCTCCCCAGAAGCACCCTCGACATTATCTGTGGAACCCAATGCAAAGTGACAATGGAAGGCTCCGTGTTCAAAGATCACTAAGAATTTCAAGACAGCAGAGCATTGCATCAGTGTGAGGCCCCCGAGCCCAGGAAGCTGGTCCTCCTCCCCAGCACATGCCGTATTTGAAGAGCTCAGACTAAGGATGTACTTTCCCTCCCGCCTGCTTTCTTATTTGTTTGCTTACTTGCTTGCTTCAATTATATTTTTAATTTAATATTTTGAATATGTAAAATGTTCACTTGGTTGAAAAGTTAAACAACACAGAATGGTTATAGTAAAAAGTTTTACTTCTACCCCTCCACCCAATCCTTGCACCCCTTCTCCCCTTCCCATAGGTAACCACTCTTTAGTCTTTTGTGTACCCTTTGAGGATATCTTTATGCAAATATAAATATATATTTTTACCTTTCTCCCCTTTGTAAAAGTCAACGGTTGCATGCTAAACAGGTCTTCTGTGTGCTGCATTAGAACAGTCGTCCTGGTATCCAGGCAAGGTTTGCTCACCTCCTCTTCCCTTTGCCTTTGGGACCACACAAAACAAGGCCAATTCTTTTTCCCTGGCAAAGATATAAAAACAGACACCAAATCCCCAGCCACTCTACCTCCTCCAACCACAACTTCCTTTATCTAGACTGTTCCTTCAGCCATTCCTCACAGTGTATGGTGCCTGGACTGCTCAGTTTGTGACTTTCTGAGTGTGTGGGGCCCAAAACTGGCCAACTGACCACCAGGGCCGGTCTGCTCTGCTCAGGGTGGAAAGACACTGACCTCCCCCATCATTCTCATCACCCAACCTCTAAGCACCCAACTTCATGATGATAATGGCTCCCTTGGACATTTACTCTGTGCCAGGAACCACGCTGTGCACCTGCAGACGTCATGTTGTCCCTCAGAACAACTTTAGGAGGTAGATCTTACAGTCACTCCTTTACAGTAGGTCACCCAGCAAGTCAGTGTGAAAGGAAGGATTCAGACTTAGGTTTGTCCAGCTCCAAACCATGCTCATGGCCGGTCCACAACCCCACCGCCCCTCCCAATCACTTCAGGGTCTTTTGGTGAACAAGGGCTGACAGTTGAATGTCCTGTTGCTTAATAGTCACTAGCTTGACTCTCAAGATAATCTCATCATTTCCAGGCTTTAAATATCAACCAAATTTATGTCTTTAGCCCAGACCTCTCCTCCAAACTCTAACCTTCTGAACTCTAACCAACTGTTGACATCTGTACTTGAATGTGTAGTGAGCCTCTCAGCTGTAACATAACTAAAACAGACTCATAATCGAGAACTCATAAACCCCAAATCTAGTATCCCCAAAGTCTTCCCCATCTCTATAAATGGAACCATCTACCTACTTTGAAACCCATGTCACCTTTGATTCCTGCCTTTCCTTCAGCTTCCATGTTCAAATCACCAGCAAGTCCTGCTGATTCCACCTCCAAAAGTGTCTCCCAAGTCCATCTTTCTCTCTGTCTTTACCCCTAACCCCAGTTCAGGTCCCCAAGTTCCCATCTGAGCTGCTGGAATATCCTGTCTACCCCTCTCCCTGTTTCCACTCTTGCCCCTGTACAGTAGATCTTTGAAAGATATAAAATACAACACCATTATGCCCCTGCTTAAAAGCCTTCTATGGCTTCCCTTTATTCTTGAAATAGAATCCGGAGCATGTGCCCTGCCTACGCACTGCCCCACGACTGTGACTGCCCTAGCTCACTTCCTGCCCTGCTGCTCACACCTTTGGTTCTGTGGACAGACCAAGCTCATTCTTGCCTTTGGCCTTTGCATGGGCTACTCCCCTTCTTGGAATGTTCTTCCATGCCTTTGGGCATTCTCTGGGTGCAACTTGATGGTCACCTTCTCAGGGGCCTTCTCTGACCACCTTATCTGAATCAGGGCCTTGGTGCCCTCGCAAGGTGCCTGCTTGTTTACGGCCATCCCGGCACTTGTGACCATTCATTTTTGGTTGTTTTTTGTTTATTGTTCATCTGCTCACCAGACTGTAAGCTCCACAAGGGCAGGAAGCATGTCTTTTTCGTTCACCTTGGTAATTCCAGCAGTAAGCACCATGCCAGACACACAGCAGACACTCAAAGATTGTGGGATTCTTTCCCCTCCTCTCTTTGGTTCTTCCCTGTAATAAACCTTACCAGAAAACTGCAGTATAATTTTTATTACCTATTGTTTTAATTGAATAGGTTTTTGCACTGTGGGAGAGTTGAATAATAAAAATGTATCTTGGAAAACACACACACACACACACACACATACACCCCCCCCCCCGTGGCTTTTTCCTTATAAAACCAGCGGTGTAGCTTCTCCTCACACATTAGTGATCCACACTGTGAAATGCAAAGAGGTGGCCACGAGCATTCATCACACCTAGGGAGGCAGTAGAGCATCCTTTGATGAGAATGGCTCCTGGCACCACTCAGCGTAGCGAAAGTATTTGCAATTGTTGTGGCTTAGACCGTGAAATTGGAGCCAGACTGCCTGGGTTCAAATCCCAGCTCTGCCTCAATTCTTCATCTCTACAATGGGGTGCTAAAATAGTGCCTGCCTCCTATGGTAGCCATGGGGATTCCAGGCCATAATAGACAGGGTCTGGCAGGCAGTCAGTACTCAGTAAGTGCCAGTGAGTGATCACTAGCATCATTCCTGTAAGCTGAGCTTACAGATGTGTTCTCCCAACAGCCTAATGCGATATTTTTATTTCAGTACAATTTAACAAATATTTCCTGTGCCCTCTGCCAGGGATGAACCGCTCCTAAAGGGGCTCCCAACTTCTTGGGAGCACCATACAACTACTGTAGAGTGAAGTGGTAGAATTAGCAGAATGTCAGAAGTATGCCCAGGCAGGGGCTGTTAACCCTAAGGAGAGCTGTCTGCAAATCCACTGCCTTAGCCTTCCTGGATGCAAAAGTTGTGGCCCTTGGCCAAGGCTGCGGGTGTGGTGGATTAAGGCTCTCTTACCCACTTTTGCCCATCTTCTTGTCTCCCAGAGCCCACTTTCTCAGTGGTTATCACTGGATTTGCAAATGGCAAGTGCAAGGCAGTTCTCCATGCAGAGTCCTGCTCACTCATCACCCGGGATCCTGGAACGACTGCCTCTCGCTCTCTAAGCTGAGAGCCCTGGTGGCCACTGTGCAATTAGACCATTTGGGGCCTAATGAAGTGAAAAGGCATTTCCTTGCCCGGGACCCGGGAGTGCAACAGTTACTGGCTGCTGAATTCAGACATTAAGGAGAACCGTTTTAATTGATTAGAATGTGCATATGCTATATCGGTTTAGTTCGAGGGCATTTTGGAACAAATAGTGCTGTCATTGCGGGCCTTAATTAGATAATAAATTAATAGATAAATGGATTCCAAAGTTCCAGTGGCCTCCCCCACCCCTGTGCCACACCAGCACCAGATAGAGGCTCGCTCTGCACTGCCAGGGAGCTGTGGGGAGGAGGAGGAAGCGGTCGCTGCTGGACAGTGGCTCCTAAGGCTCTGTTGGCTCAGGCATCCTGAAGGTAGCACTAAGTTAGATGCCAAGGCAAAGGGCAGCTTCTCATGATGGCGGAAATGGCGCAGGCACGAGTGCCAGACTAACTCACCTCTTTGTTGTCAGTTCTTTTACCAAATATCGTGGGTGGCCTGCTACATGCTGGGCACTGAGGGTACAAATAGCAAAAATCCCTGCCGTCATGGACAGAGGAATCCAGTAAATACAACGCCACAGCATTTGTTAGGCGGTAAAAAAAAGACTACGGAGAAAAATTAAATAGGAAGCAGAGAAATTGGGACTATAAGGCAGGGTGGTGGGCAGGAAGGGAGGTCGCAGTTTTCAGTAGGTGGTTGGAAAAGTGATGGAGGAGGTGGCGTTGGGCACAGAATGAAAGGCGGGAGGAGGTGAGCCGTCCGGGAGAAGTTTCCCAGCACAGGACCGATCACTACAGCGGCCCTGAGCCAGACAGTGCCTGGAGAGTTTGAGGAAGAGCAGGGAGGCCCATGGGCCCTTTAAGAGTAAGGGGAGGGTGGGGGTGGGGAGGCCAGAGGGGGGACCGTGGCAGAGCAGCTGCTTCACCAAGGGCCTTGGGGGCCATGCCCAGGGCCTGGGCTTTGATTGGGATTGAGGTGAGGAGGCCCTGAAGGGTTCTCAGCAGAGGAGCTATGCAACCTCTAGTGTTCCCTCATCTGTGACGGCAGGAAACGTTCACTCTGGAAGGCTGACACCCCCTGTGCCTGGGGCAGCTAGCTCCTCCCACACCCTGGGCAGATAACACACATTGATCACAGCCCGCATTCCTGGTGAGCCCCACTTGGCCCTGGAATCTTGCCCATCCGGCCTTCCAGGAGCTCTGCCAATCCCTCCCAGTCGACTCTGCGGAGGATGCACTAGATTCCAGTCACTTCCACCCCATGGCTGAGCTCCGTGAGCACCAGGCCTGCACTGGCAGGGCACGTGGAAAGGCAGTGCCTGGTGCCTGTCCCAGGGAGCTAGGGGATGGGGCAGTGGGGGGAGCATCAAAAAGTACCAACAGGGCATGGCTGACAGGCACCGTCGAGACACATGGGTGATTGGTTCTGCCTGGCGAGAGCGGGTGGTGGAGAACCTCACAAAGAGGGGGAATTGGAGGGTATCTTGAAGGACAGGTGGGATATTAATGTGAAGGAGCTTCGCAGCCTGGGGGGACACCATGAGGAACGCAGGGAGGCGAGAAGGCATGGAGGACAGTGTAGGTGAAGGATGAAGCCATCGGTGAAGGATGTAAGGGAAGAAATACAGAGAAGCAATCAATCAGAGCTCTCGAGTCCCCTGAACATCCCCTTTGAAGCAGGCACAGGAAGATTAGCCCTGTCAAGTGTGATAGGGGAATGCCAGTTATCAGTGGGAAAGCCATTCCAGAGGCTCAGGCAAATCTGTTTTGTTCACGCTTCAGTCTGGTGCAGTGTTCTTCGCTGGCAGGCCATGTCCCTTTGTCCTGGGGATGACCGAGAGGCTCGGGCGCCGTCCATCGTGTGGCTCTTCCATCCCCCGGAGCTGCAGAGTCATCTGCAAAGAGGACAGAAGGGTGCAGCAGGCACATCTGCTTCTTAACCATTGGGGCTGAGAAGAGTTACGCTGCCTTCTGTCAGTCCCCTGAGGGAGACCCAGTGCCGCGGAGCCACGTAGACATGCGGGGAGCCGGGAAATGCCGTCCTCAGCTGAGCAGCCACTGTCAGCCACATCCAGTGCTCCAAGGGTGGAGCACACATGTAACGGGCAGTTAGCCGTCCTCCCAGGTGAACACGCATCCTCCCGTACCCCCCGGATCTCATTCAGAAACTACATCGATAATAAGGGTTGTAACTCTTCACATTTTCAGAAAATTTTATCATTTCTCAAGGCTTAGAGATAAGTTCAGGTTGATAAGCATTTATTAAGCACCCACTTTGTGTCAGACAGTAAGAAAACTCTGTCTCAGTTTCCTCCTCTGGAGATAAGGGTAGCTAGAGTCTCTTGTGGTCTCGGTTATGACAAGGATTAAACGGGGACTTGCCTGGCACACAGTAGGTGCTCAGTAGGCATGAGCACCCTTCATCCTTTTTGAGCTTTGCTAGGACAGGGCGGGTGGTACAGTCTTGGCAGCCTTCTCTCTTCTTTAGGACCTTCACTTGGAAAACCTCATCCTTCCACAAGGGAAAGTGTCTTCTTGCAGAGGTGAGGCCACCAGGGGAAAGCTGAACGCGCCAGGGTAAAAGATAGAAGTGACTCTCACGGTGACGTCTCTGAGTCTTTCCAACTCAAGATCTGACAACTGCGCTGATAGACTCCAACCTCACCTTCCCCAGGACAGAGGAGCCAGTCCCGCTTCTCTGCTCATCATTCTCGTGCTGGAGGCCTGGGCTGCTCCCTGCTCCTCCCAGGGCTGGCAGCCATTTGTCACAAGGGCTCCAGCAGGCCACTCAGCTACTGCCTGCCGACTTTTGCACAAAGATGCACAGAGCAGGGAAATAGGCCAGGGGACTGTGTCAAGGAGGAAAGGGATTTCATCTAAGGAAAGGAAACTGAGGGAGGAACTATGATCAGAGTTTGGTCTCCTGAATCAGAATGACAGTCGGAGTCACTGGATCTTTGAAAAGGCAACAGAGAAAAAATGAGGAAGTCACCTGTACTTCTCCATGCCTGGTGACTGTAGTGATTTCAGTTGCAATATTCCTCTAAATTGCATTCATTGCCAGCCATAAGCTTCTCCCAGCAGTTGGACAGTGAGGAGAGGATGGCATCGGGCCCAAGGCCGACTCCCTGAAGCTGGAAGGGGGCTACCAAATAGCGGGGCACAGAGCCCAGCCAGGGCCCCAGCCAGCTGCTGTCCCTGCAGAGGAGAAGGGGACAGGCAGAGGGTCTGGCCCCACATTCCACACTCGGAAATCAGGCACGCAGGCCAAGAACCTCAGGGAGGTCATCTTGGAAGAGGGTCTCATGGAAGCGCAGCAGGACTGGCCTAGGAAGGGCCGTGGGCAGGCGACCAGAACAGGCACCTGGAAACAGGACCGAGGCCAGCACAGGTCTGGGAGCTGGGACTCGGAAACCCCCCTCGGAGCTTCATTAGCAGAACGAAGGCACCTGAAGGACGCAGTCAGTGCTGCAATTCTGACTTGGAATAATTCAGGGGGCCCGGGGTCAGCTTAGTGGGGAACTGGAGTCAGAATGTGCCCAGCCAGAAGGGAGAAGGCGGGGCAGAGAGAGCACCCTCTAAGAGCAGGTTGGGGTGGAGCCCTGGGTGGGCCCATCTGTTCGGATTCAGGAAGTTTTTTAAAGGAGAATATTCTAATCAAGTTTAATAAGGATGACCCAGGGAAAGGAACACACCTACTACTCATCCAAACATTCTACCATGTACTTTATTTATTTCTCACGAGCAACCCAGTGGCCCATTCCAGAGCTCAGAAAACCAAGTCCCAGAGAATGAAGTAACTGCTCAAGGACCCACAACTAGTAAGAGCAGAGCCTGACTCTGAAGCTCATCTTCTTCCCCCCAAAGCACGGTGGACAGGTGCTGAGGTGGGACCGTCTGCCGGGACCCACAACTAGTAAGAGCAGAGCCTGACTCTGAAGCTCATCTTCTTCCCCCCAAAGCACCATGGACAGGTGCTGAGGTGGGACCGTCTGCCGGGACCCACAACTAGTAAGAGCAGAGCCTGACTCTGAAGCTCATCCTCTTCCCCCCAAAGCACCGTGGACAGGTGCTGAGGCGGGACCGTCTGCCGGGGTCTTTGCTCCGTCCTTCCCTTGCTGCCCCGGCACCCCGGGGAAACGCCCCCAGGACAGTGGGAGCCACAGGAAGACTCCCGCCCTGACCCCCCACATCTCCTCTGAGCCCCAAAGGACTTACCTACATTCCTCTCATTGCTCATTCTGCCCCCTTCTGCCCCCTTCCCACCCCCACCCCCCATTGACTGTGAGTCCCTGTGGGGCAGGAACCTATTTTGACCTCCGTGTCTGGTGCTTGGCACATGAAAGGTACCATGCAAAGGTAGGCAGGCAGGCAGGCAAGGAGGAGGGCAGGAAAGACTGGTCTGTAAAGAAACAGAGGTGCTCAAGGAAAAGCCTACCCTGGGAGGCAGGAGACTTGGATTCTAGACCAGCCCTGCCACTAACTTGCCCCAAGAACTTGGTCAAGTCACTGCCTTCTCTGGGCCTCAGTCTCCGCATCTGGAAAGTAAGGATGTTCAGCAAATGATTGCTAAGGTCCCTTCAGCAACATTGTGCCATCTGTGGCCTAAGAATCAGGGTTCCTGAGTTCAAAGACTGACCCTAATGCTCTGTGGAATTTCAGAACCTGAATCTCAGCCATAGGGGCCATACCTGGAATAAATGGCATTTATTACCTCCTTCCTTGGACTCCAGTTGTGGTTGTCCTTCTTTTATTTCCAAGTAGGCTGCAGGTTCATTGAGGGGCTGTGTCTTACTCATCTCCACATCACCAGTATCTAGGCACACAAGATTAGGCTCCTGAGAACAATCAAATGCTTGGTTGGGGGTCTGCAGTGGAATTGGGGCCCCGCGTAGGTACCCCACATACCTAACCAAAGCTTAAACACCACACCCCCACCACCAGAAGCTGGGGCCCAGGACCTCCACAGGCAATCGCTGTACAGCTAAACATGAGTAACTGGAAACCCACGTGTGTCCAGCTTGGTTAGGGTTGGGGCTGTGCTTGAAAAACTTTCCAGGAATAACCAATCGGTAGAAATATTTTTTAATAATAATGGCAGACCATCCTTTCTATATGAAATGGGAAAGCACTAAGACTACAAAAGAACAGAAGAAATGCAAGCAGATGATACACAAATCAGCAAAATGTTCAACTTTGCCATTAATCCAAACATGCAAACTAAAACACAGTGAGATGGCATTTTGCACTTAGCAAATTACATAGTAGATATAATTAAAACTAAAGATCTCAGCGTTGGCAAGGGCGTGGTCTGCATTCTCATGCAGAATGGGCGGAAGTGTAAACTGATCACCTTTACGGAAAACAAGTTGACAAAATGTATCTGGACTCTTTAAAATATGTCCATCCCTTGGCCCAGTTATTTTGTTTCTAGAAATCTAGTCCAAAGAACTTATTAGAAATATGAGCAAAGCTTTATGTTGCCAACTGTTTATGATGTCATTATTTATGATGTCATTATTTATAATCATATATATAAAAAAATCAGAAACCAGCTCCATATCCAACAGTATGGAAAATAGTAATACCACTTTATGGTATAGCAACCTAACGGAATATTATAAATTTACTTAAAATGAGGTCTACAAAGAGATTTTCATGACTTAAAAATGTTTACCATAAAACAGTAAGCAAAAGTTATAAAATCATATCATAGCTGTGTCCAAACTATGTCAAAAATATATGTGTATATATAACAAAATATAAATAGTGCTGTGTGAATGATGTCATTGCAGGTCATTTTCTTTTTTCCAAAATATTTATTATTTTGCCTTTAAAATATATGTTTTTAAAGAAAGGAAGGGAAGAAAAGTTTGCTGGCAGTAAGAATGGGTGGGACCCATTTATCTTTGCAATCACCAGGGACCGCCTGCTAAGGAAGCCTGTTAAACCCGGGGTGGCAGAGCCCCTGAGCTGAAATCGCTCTGTCTCTGGAGCATATTTTTTCTTTACTGAGGAAATTGCTTTCCATAAAACCAGCTCTCTGACACCTCTGAATACCAGAGAACCATGCAAGCCTGCTTTCCTGGGGACATTCTCTAATGGGGAACTCCATCACGTTCCAGCTTGGCGCTTCCAACGAATCCCAGCCAGCCATAAAAATTTTTAACACCCTATATGCAAGACTGATTCTGGCGGCCTCATAAAAATCCCATTCGCCAACCAAGAGCTGCGGGTCTAAAACTCTGGAGTCCCCTGCTGTTTTAAACCCAGTGGCTTGGCGCATTGCTAAGTGACGCCTGGGAGAACTCCGCACGTCAAGTCAGGGCTGGGATCTGGGGCAGAGCTAGTAAAAAACAGGAAAAGATGGGCCCGTGCAGAGTGTGCAGTGCACAGTCACAGTAAAAAGCCACCTTCTCCCTGTTCTCTCAGGTAGGGTAAGTGGCTTTCGCCAAGCAAGGGAGAGGATTCAGGGAAGATGGTCATCCTTCTAGAAGGGAAGGGGGTTGTGTGGGGTTGGGGGAGGAGAGGCTTGGGATGCGGGTGGTCTTTTCCTGTCCACTCCTAGGTGGACATGGAGGAGGCCCAGGCCACTCAGGGAGGGGCCTCCCTCACGCCCCATCTCGTGAGGAGGTTTCAGCAGCCCCTGCAGCAGTGGCCAGACCTAAGGTACACAGCGCCCTGACGCCCAACGCAGCTGCTTTCCATGCTAACTGGGCTCCAAGAGGCCTGGGTTCTAGACCCTGCTTTGCCCCAATTTGTCACTCCGGGAAAGTCACTCACCTGTCTCTCAGCTCTGGTTTCTCATCTGCAGAGTGAGGATAATAAACTCCTATCTCCTTTCCCCACCCCTGCCCACTGCTCCCACACACAGGCTTTCCGCCCATTGTATTAAAATGGTATCGTGAAATATTTCAATGCTCCAGTCAAGCAAAATCATCCAAACAGTATTTAAGCACGATATTAGGGTTCTCCAGAGAAACAGTACCAATAGGATGTTTGTATATGTAGACCGAGATTTATTTTAACAATTGGCTCACATGATTATGGAAGCCAGGAAGTCCAAAATCGTCAGGGTAGGCTGGCAGGCTTGGGACCCAGGAAGAGCCAGTGTCGCGGTCCAAGTCTGGAAGCCATCTGTTTGCAGAATTCTCTCTTACTGGGGGAGGTCAGTCTTTTGTTTTATTCAGGCCTTCAACTGATTGAATGAGGCCCACCCACATTATGGAATGTGATCTGCTTTACTCAAAGTCCACCAATTAAAATGTTAACCTCATTCAGAAACACCCCCCACAGAAACATCCAGAATAACGTTTGACCAAATATCTGGACACCATGGCCAAGCCAAGTTGGCACATAAAATTAACCAT
The DNA here is from genome assembly GCA_963575035.1 of Avahi laniger. Taxonomy (NCBI): domain Eukaryota; kingdom Metazoa; phylum Chordata; class Mammalia; order Primates; family Indriidae; genus Avahi; species Avahi laniger. Next base: position 64,716 of record CAUYSK010106735.1, read on the forward strand.
CATAAGAACTCACGCTTCTAAAAAAAAATTCAACATCCCATGTGCTTCTTTGCATTCAGAGTTCTAACTCTGTTCTCTGAAACAAAAGATAGCAAAGTTTCTCTCTAACATAGGTATCAAGGCCTGTGTCTTATATCTAAATTTGGTGGACATCTAAATTTGGTTCTTGCCAGGCTTTACACATCCTATGTCTCTTTGGGTGTTTGCTTAACCTATCCGAACCTCAGTCATCGGGTGTGTTAAATAAGAGAACAAAGCCTACCTCATACAGTTGTGGTGACGATTCAAGGGAGTCATATGTCAAAATGCCTGTGTAATACCTGACCCAGCTTCACAACTTAATAAATGACCCCCTGCTCTGCACTTCCCTGACTTCTGAGTACTGCCAGACCACCACATTTAAATCCATGGATATCGCAGCCAACCTGTGTTTAGGGTAATGTAAATGAATACTCCATCTTTATAGTTTCTGACACTGACCATCAGCCAACTTAAAGGTCTCCCAGTACGTAAGGTGCCACCTGTTTTTGTGGCCTTGCAACTTCTAACTGAATGTACAAACGGTGGGGTATTGATTGGGGACGGGAAAAGAGAAGTAGTGAGGACAGCATTCAGACTGCCTCAGAAAGGAAATGCTTACCTCCCAGGAGAGGGACGGCTACCCCATCACTGTAGGCTGTATTTTGCTAAACCAGGAGAGGGATGAAGAGGTCCTATGTTTTTTGTTTTTGGTGATTTCTAATATAATTCTCTCGTGAAAAACACACTCTGTATGATTTCAATCCTTCCCCATTTATTGATATTTACTTATGATCTGGCATATGGATTATCCTGTGCAATGTTTCGTGTGTGTTCTGCACTCTCCTTGGGAGAGTGTTCTCTGGATGTCTACTAGGTCTGTAGGATTGTTCATGTCACCTGTATTCTTGCTGATTTTGTGGCTAGTTTTTCTATTTATTGAGAGTGGGGCAATGAAATCTCCAATTATTGTTGTTGAATTATCTGTTTTTTCTTTCAGTTCCATCAGTTTTTAATTTATGAATTTTGAGACACTATTGTTAGCTAGATATATATTTATAATTGTCATATTTTCCTGATTTTCCTGATATATTAACACTTTTATTATTATGAAATGCTCCTTTTTGTTTCTAGAAATATTTCTTGTCCTGTGTCTATTTTATCTGATTTTACAGTAGCCATTCAAGTTCTCTTTTGGCTAAATTGCATTATTTTTTTCATTCTTTTACTTTCAAGCTGTTTGTGTTTGACGATGCCTCCTGTAGACAGCATATAATTGGACCTTGCTTTTTTATCTGGTTTGACAATATCAGCCTTTTGACTGGGTCATTGAGACCATTCATATTTAATGTCATTGTTGAATTGTTGATATGATTGGATTTACATTTACCATTTTCCTATTTGTCTTTTATAGCTTCCCTGACTTTTTTATTTCTCTGTTCCTATTCTACTAACTTGTGTGTTAAATCTTTATTAACATAGCATTTTAATACCTTTTTTGATTTTTTGACTATATTTTGAGCATTGTTTTAGTGGTTACTCTAGGGATTACAATATGCAGTTTAATTTCTCATAATCTTCTTCAGATTAATGCTAACAATTTCACTAAAACCTAGAAACATTGCTCCAAGATAGCTCTATCCTTCCTTCCTTCCTTTTGCTATTTTTGTCACAGATATATATTCACACACATATACACGTTATAAATTTAACCATACAGTTAAGTTATAATCATTGCTGTTCTCAATTTTATATTTTTAAAATATGTTATGAGAAGAAATGAGAAAATTTATATTGATAGGTTTATTTATATTAATCCACATATTTTCCATTTCTGATGCTATTCATTTCTTCCTGTGGATTTGAGTGCATCTCAAAATCATTTCCTTTCAGCTTAAAACACTTGATTTAGACATGTCAGGCAGGTCTCCTAACAATAAATGCTCTCAGTCTTTGTTTATCTGAGAGTGTCTTTATGTTGACTTCACTTTTTAAGGATAATTTTGCTGGATATAAAATTCTTGATCTACAGTTGTTTTTCTTTCAGCTCTGATCTGGCCTCTATCAGTTAAGATGAAAGTCATTGCATTAATGCTTTCCTGTAAATAAAGAGTCATTTTTCTCTTATCATTTTCAAGATTTTCTCTTTGTCTTTGGAGTTCAACAGTTTTACTAAGATGTGTCTCTGTGTGGATCTCTTTGCATGTATCTTATCAGTGGTTGATTTTATTTCTTAGATGTATAAATTAATATTTTTCATCAAATGTGGGAACATTTCAGCAACTATTTCTTCAAATATTTCCTCTGCATTCTCCCTCTCTTCTTTCTCTGCTTCCTGTCTCCTCTCCTTCTGGGGCCCTCATTATATGTTTGTTGGCATGTTTAATGTTGTCCCACTCTTGTCAGTTTCTGTTGACTGCATTTCTTCCTAAGTATGGGCCATGCTTTCCCGTTTCTTTGTATGCCTGTCTTGTAATTTTGTTGTTGTTGTTAAAAATTAAACATTTTAGTTACCGTATTGTAGCAAGTCTGGATTCTGATTTCCCTCATGAAGATTGTTGTCACTGCTCTTTTTTTCTTTGGTTTTTATCTTTGTTCAGAACATACCTTGGCTAACTTTCTCTCCCTCAGTGTGACCACTAGTGTCCCTAAATCACTTTCTTTTTTAAAATTTTTGCTTTTAAGCTTCTGACTGCATAGCTTAGTGGTCAACAAATGGTTACACAGAGATTGTGCTCAGAACACCTCCAGCCAGTGTTCTGCCAAAGGAGTTTGGGAGTGGTGGGTGGGGGACACATTCAAAGTTCAGGTCATTTTTAAATCTGTTCTGACTTTTGATCTCCACTGGTTCCTTTTGCATCTCCTGTACGCATGCATGCATGGATCCTCACGGTTGGCCAGGAGTGCACGGATAGCCTGAGCCCTCTCTGGTCTCCACTATTCATTCACATGTCAGCCAAGAATATACTTGCCCAGCCATGACCTCATGCCAGCACACTCATTGGTCCTCCCCATTTGCCTGCTGCCAAGGAGCGTTACTTCTGCTGACAGTGCCGCTGGCTGTGGACATCACCCACTGCTCCTGCTGCCAATCCTCATAGCAACGTCACCCTGGCAGAACCTCTGTGCTGGCCAACCTGTGGAGGATTGGGATGAGCACAAGGCAATACCACCACTGAGTCCCACTGTTCTTACCTAAAATGTAGCAGTTTTTCAAACATAATCACTTCTGAGATTATTGTATGCCTTTGGCCAATTTCCAAAGCATTGAAATGGTTATTTTTGTCAATTTTGTCCAGCTTTATAGTTCCTTTGGAGGGGAGATGATTTGCCAATCTCCTCATTTGGCCACAGCCAGACATCCCCTCTGTAATTTCTAAAGTCCTTTTATATTCAGAGACTCTTTTAACTACTTCTAAGTGAGATAGGCAAATCAAGTGTTGTTAGTATCATTTCAGAGAAAAAGAAAGTGAAGCTCAGAGAGGTTAAGTGACTTGCCCAGCGTCATCCAGCTTGAAACTGACTGCGCCAGGATGCTAGCTTTGTTTTCTGTCTTTCAGAGCCCAGGTGGGGTTCCGTTGAACATTGAGCAAGGCAGCTATCTTAGTCAACTTGGGCTGTTGTAAGAAATACTATAGACTTGGGGGCTTAAACAACAGACATTTATTTCTCACATTTCTCAGGGTGCGGAAGCTCAAGGTCAAGGTACCAGCAGATTTGGTTTTTGATGGGGACCCACTTTCCAGCTAGTAGACAGCTGCCTTCCTGTGTGTTCCATGGCCTTTCCTCAGTGCGTGAACACCAAGGAAACAGAAGAGAGAAAGGGAAAAAAACCTCTGTCTCTCCCTCCTCTTATAAGGGCACTAATCCCATCATGAGGGACCTCTCCTCATGACCTCATCTAAACCCAGTCACCGTTACCTTCCAAAGGCCCCACCTTCAGATGCCATCACACTGCGGGGTAGGGCTTCGACATATGGATTTTGAAGGGACACACACATTCAACCCATAACATAAGCCAGCCCAGAGCTTAGCCTTCTCTTGCTGCCTTGAGACCTGTATAGTGTCATCAGGTCTTCACATGCATCAAAAGCCAAACTTCAAGGGGAAGGAAACAACAGATAAACTCCAGCTGTGGATGATGACGCTCGGGGCCTTTCCCCTTCTCACCGCTGAGATGAGGGGGCGGATAGTGGGATTTCCTTTCTCCTGCAGCCATTTTACTGAGGGGCACTGTGCTTTGTTTCTGGGTAGCCCCTGAATTATAACTATGGCACATATTTTAACCAGTCCTAAAGTTGAAACAGTCATTTTCTTTTTCCAGCTCCCTCTGTTAAATGGTCCAACAAAGAAGGGTGACATTTGCTTTAAGACTCACAGATTCATAACCCCTCAAGACACAGTCCTGTCTTCTGTGCCAAAACAAGGACTTCCACATGCAAACTCTGGAGACTGCTGGGATTTGCCCAAGTCTCTCCAAAGAGCAGTCTGAGTTCTGCATTCTTGGGGGTGACTGCTGCTGCCTCTGAAATAAGCCCAGAGCAGTTGGCAGGGGCCAGGGTCTCATGGAGAGAACATTCTGGACTGCACTTTCTTGATGATAAAGGCTGCCACATATCAAACACTTACCATGTACCAAACACTATGTTATAGAGAAAACATGAGTGTCCCCAGGCCTCATCAGTGTATGGTCACATCGATGGAAATAATCCAGATTTCCTGTGTCCTCCCTGCCCCAGCAACTTGTACACGATTTACTAATCACTCAAAGTCTCCCACAGGGCTTTTGGAAGCCCCCAGTGGCCTCATATGTGTTCATCTGCTCTGGTACCTGCACTTCACACTCCTTGTTAATATTCTCTCTGCCTGCAAGCAACTGGGAAGGTGGCACCATGCCTCTGCCCTCGCAGCTGGAGCATTCCACATGGCCACCGTTCTTCTGCCCGAGGGGCTAGCCCTAGTCAGTCCCTCAATTGCTGCCCCGTCTATGCTGTACTTTAAATGTTCTGTTCCCTAGAGAAAGAGGTAGAAGGACCCTCACCTTTACTCTGTGCTAAACCTTGGTTCCTAGATCCCAAAGCAGCACTGCTCAAGTACAGAATCTAATCGCTCCTTCAGCTTCCCAGTAAGGCTCAGACCTGACCCTGGGCCCAGGCAAGACAGAAAACCTCTCTACGCCCTCCAGGTGTCCTTTGCTGTATAACAAACTACCCTAAAACTCAGTGGCTTAAAATAACAGCCACGTATTATTTTTCATGATTCTGTGGGTTGACCAGGCAGCTCTGCGAGGTATCTCCTGGGACTACAGTTGCAGTCGTACAGTGGCTGGAGCAGGGGGCTAGAGCTACTACATCCAAGGTGGCTTTACTCACGTGTCTGGAGCTTTGACAGGGTCAGCCGGAAGGCTGACATCTCTGTCCCTCCATGTGGTCTTTCCACTTGGCTGGCTTAGATTCTTTTCATGACAGCTGGATCTCAAGAGTGAACATTCCTACAAGGAGGAAATAGAAGTTTACTGGTTCCTTAAAGTCTAGGCCCAGAACTAGCATAGCTCACATCACTGCATTCAATTAGTTAAAGTAGTCACAGGATCGGCCAAGATTCAAGAAGAGAGAAGATAAGCCCCATCTCCTGCTGGGGGTAGTAACCAAGAATTTGTAGTCATCTTTAATCTACTGCTATCCCTGCAGTTCTAGAGGCTGTTCCCAAGGAAACAGTCTTCCTTGTGGGCTCTCTATTCTCCATTTGCTCAAATCAGTTGAGCACATGAGCAGTGGAGGAGTTGATGCCTTTGCATGAGTAATACCAGTTCAGGCTCAGTGGGAACCACTCCACGGACCTCTTATGCATCTTACTTCAATACAGCAAGGTAGGTTTTGTCATCCTCCAATTTGTAGAGGAAGAAACTAAAACTCAGAGAGCATAAGTGAGTTACCCAAGGTCACGGCTAGTAAATGGCCAAGCCAGGACTCAACCTCCGAACAGCCTAACTCCAGTGCCACGGCTCACTCTGCCTCTCATCTCTCTGGGTCTCAGTTGCCTCCAGTGTAGTGCGTTAAACAAGAGACAGAATGACTTTCCAGGGCTGATCTAACTCTAAAATTTTATAACTCCTTCCCACCCACCACGTTCCTGAAGAAACATATCTTCTCCTACTGCTTTTGCTACTTTTCTCTGTCTCTGTTGACAAGATTTTGACCCCATAGGATTTGTTTGTAAGTGTCTTGTACTATTTTTAAAAACTCCAAATGGCTCTTATGAAAAGGTCTTCCAAATTCCTGGTAGAAGATAATTAACGTCTAACAGCCCTCCCCAGACCCATAAATCCCTGTTGAGTGTGCAGTACTTTTCCTGCCAGCTGGGTGGTATCAAGGGCAGGAGTTTGCGGGATGTCACTCCTTTGCTTCAGAGGTTTCCACGACTCCCCGATTGCTCTCAGAACAAAATCTAAACTCTTGACATGGTGTACAAGGCCCCTCAAGATCTGATCCGCCTCTCCCGTCTCATGTCATACTGCCACACTGAGACACTCACAGTTTCCCGTGGGTGCCTGTGCCTCTGTGCTTTTGCTTTTCTCGTTGCCTTTGTCTAGAAGGCCACCCTTCCACCCTCCCGCTCCTGGTTAACTCTTACGCATTCTTGCAGACCCAGTGCACATATCAGAGAGGAAGCTAAACCTGTAAGTCTGCCTGGCTTCTCCCATAGCACCCCGGGCAAAACGTTGTTACCTCGCTCACTACTTTATGTTGCAAGTAATTATTTATTTATCTCTCTCCCCCAAAAGATGCGAACTCCCTGATGACAGGAATTGTGTTTTATTCTTTATAACATAAACTTCCTGCACCAGCACAGTGTCTTGCACAGAGCAGGCATCCTGAGAGTGGTTGAAATGAACACAGATCAAGCTGCAAACCCCATTAGGGCAAATCTCCATTTGTCTTATTCACCGCAAAATCCCCAGCGTATCACACAAGGCAGAGGCTCGATAAATATTTGCTGCTCTTGCTGGAAGGAGCCTCCTCATTCATTGCCTGGGGTCTGTATCTTCCTTAGTCTTCAAACTGTCCCAGTTCTCCATTTTCCTCGCTTCCGCTTCTGGCCTTGATGGAGTCACTGGGACAGAACTAGACCTCCTGCCATAAACAATTATACAAATGGCTACAATATATGAAATCACTGTTTTCTGATTTGGGACAAAAGGCAACACAAAAGTAGGATTTCCAAGATACAGTTAACCATCTACATGAGTCACTTGTGTGTCCCAGCTTTCAGCTTTTAGTATCTTTATGATTCTTCAGGAAGGAGAGTTCAATCAGAACACAGCCATTCTCCTAGTTTAGGCCCACTGAAAAGTCTGGAATTTGTGGGATAAGCTCCTAGAGAAAAAGAGCTCCAGAAATTTGCATTGAGGTCCTCTTGGGTCTTTGATGAAATACCAAGCTTCAAACATGCAGGGAAAGACTTTATGTGGGTGGACAAAGAACCAGCACCCTGGGCAAGATGTTGTCACCCCACTCACTACTTTATATTGCAAGTATTTATTTAATTGCTGGGAAATAAAACAAGCAGCTGCATGTTGAAGCTCACAGAGGCTGAGAGATTTTTTTAAGTTCCAACTATCCAAAATAGAAAGACCTTGTTGAACACCCTAGACTTCCAGAACAGACTGCAGAAAGTCCATGCTTTAGGAATAAGGTTCATCTAGCCATAGCCTATAGGCTACTTTAGGCCTATTCTAATAAGGTTTAAAATAAGCCTTGAAAGGATCATGCTAATCTGCAAGTAAATTGCCTACCTGAGCAAAAACTCAACACTTTTTTAAGGAAAACCACCAAATCCAGACCCCAAACATTCTAACATCCATAATATGCAGCATATAATCAAAAGTCACCAAGCATGCAAAGATGGAGGATATGAGACTGATAGCCAGACAAAAATTAGTCAATAGAAACAGAAATCACAGAGATGTTGAAAGTAGCAAATGAAGACTTTACAAATGGCTATTCTAGATATGTTCAAGGAGTTAAAGAAAAATA
>CAUYSK010106738.1:0-22232 GCA_963575035.1 Avahi laniger
CATAATCCAAGTGTCAAGTCTTAGCAAATGTGGGAAAATAATCAGGAGTCTGGTAGATGAAAGCATTAGAAAGGCTGGCATTCCTAGATGACATAGTGTTCTGCAATATTTCACTAAGGGACAGGAAAGACAAGACTTCCACGTGGCAGAGACTGTAGGGGCTGTGGGCTCCTTGGAGGACTCAGCTTCAGCTGAAGAAAGTGTAGAGAATATTCAGCCTTTTGATTAAGGGTGTGGTGCGATTTGTTTACAAAGAACCAGTACATGAGGATGAGCAGCAGTGAGAGAAGAGATTTTGATCCCAATTGGAATGAGCCTTTTAGAGCTGTGGTCCCAACCCCTGGGCTGTGGCCTGTTAGGAAATGGGGCCACACATTACCGCCTGAGCTCTGCACCCCCCACACACCCACGACATCCCACTCCGCCTCTCCCAGTCCATGGAAAAATTGTCTTCCATGAAACCGATCCCTGGGGCCAAAAAGGCCAGGGACTGCTGTTTTAGGCTATCTTATTCAAAAAGGGGGTGAAACATGCTTGGGGCATGTACAAGTATGTTGTACTGAGTATTGACCAGTTTCAGCTGGTCAATGGTGGAGGTCAGTATCTAATCCACCTGTGCTGAAACCATCTTCTTGGAAAGCTCAGCGAGCCCTAGTCTGAAGGAAAAGAAGAAAGGGGACTTTCACATCCAGTCAAGTGTAAGGATAATTTTCTTCTTGTTATTTGTACCTCTCCTGTGTCCTTTCTTCCTATGTATATACAGCACTAATAGAAAAACAGTGAGGGTTATTAGAATTACATAAACCACTATGATGATAAATTGCTTTTATAATACATCTTTAAAGTTAGTCAGCAAGGTTGTTTGTATATTTTGACATGTTCATTTATATTTATTGAATTTTTCTCTTGTTTTTGATATTTGAAATATTACTGAATAATTGTTTATGACTACTCAGGAGGAAACATACCAGTACATAGAGTGGTAAGCACATCTTTTTAATAAAGTAGTCATCCTTATTTACTTTGAGATTTTAAAAAATTATTTTAAAATATTGATAAACAAGAATTCTCAGTGGCTTTACTAACATGTGTGTGTTTGGTGTTTATGTGCTCTTTGCTTTTAGTATACTCTATTTTGGATATTTCCTAGAACACTGGCTTTGAGGTAAGGATGATAATTATTTGTTTGCATGTAAAGTTTTAAACACACAAATAATTTTAAATACTGAGTAGAATGATAAAAAATGAAAACTAATGAAACGATCAATATTCACACTTTCTGATGCCTTCATAAGGTGTGAATGTTGAAAGCTGATAGTTTCACACCAGTTGGTTCTTTAGTTTTTCTTTTAATTATTTTATAACTTTAAAATTTCATTCAGCAATGGACCATAAAAAATACACAAACTACTTTAAAATAGCTCAGCCCTGAAACTAACCTCAAATTAGAAATGAGCTGAATGTCCTATCATTTATGTGGGATATGGAAACAGCAACCAAGTATCCACTTGAGCAAAAGAAGCAAGTAAAATATTATACTTTCTAACACCTGGAGCATATGTCATCTTAGAGTATAGGAAACCACCACTGACACTAAGGGTCTGCTCAGCATTTCTGGCTCCCATAGAGAATGGTCGTCACAGATATTAATACTCTAAAATTGAGTTATTATATATTTCTCTCATATTCAGTGGCATGAACACTGGTGGTGCATTGTAAAGCAGGCCTCACACTGCTAAGTGTTTGTAGGCTGATCAATTTAGGCACAGCTCTTCTAAGAGGAAGCATTCAGAGAACACCATCTAAGATGCGGGGCATCCATTTAAGGAATCACACAGTTGCTGCCACTGCCACTTGTTAATTTAGGCTATCAAAAGAGAAATATGAAAGAAGGAAAATGAATTCCAAAAGAAGCTGAAGCTAGAAGGAGATGTAGTTGCCAATGGTAGATTATTGACCTCTACGTAAGTGCACCCTGATGATGGTCACAGGCACGGTGGGATTCTCGGGCAAATCATCAGCTCACCCACACACAGCACGGCGATCACAGGGAGGAGGTATGCGGGCCACTCACCGCTTTTGTTTTATATATTTTAAATTACTCGCTTATTTTTTTGAATAAGTAATATATTCACACAGTTCAAAATTCAAGAGGTAGAGTATGCAGTAAAGACTCCTTTCTGCCCCATCCCCCAGCCATCAAATTTCCCTCCAAATGAGCAACCATTGCTCATCTTTTAAGTTAATAAGTATAAATAATATAGCAGTATAGTAATCACCCCTTATCAGTGGGGGATATGTTACAAGACCCCCAGTGGATGCCTGAAACTGTGGATACTACCCTGTATATATTGTGTTTTTTCCTATATGTGAATACCTATGATAAAGTTTAATTTATAAATAAGGCACAATAAGAGATTAACAGCAATAACTAATAAAGTAGAACAATTATAACAATATACAGTAATAAAAGCTAAGTGAATGTTTTCTGTCTCTCTTAAAAAATCTCATTGTACCATACTCACCCTTCTTCTTGTGATGATGTGAGATGATAAAATTTCTATGATGGGATGAAATGAGGTGAACAACGTAGGCTTTGTGATGTATCTTCATCAGGCTACTATTGACCTTCAGATGATACGTCAGAAGGAGAATCATCTGCTTTGGGTGATCCTGGGTCACTGAGCCACGATGATGTTGTTGGTGGGATGTCAGGAGCAGATGGGGTTAACAGGTGGGGATCCTTGATAACTGAAGAATATTATTTTGATGAAAACTTTTAGAAGAAACTTATAATCAAAAGTTGTTGTCTCTTTCTTTTTTTCTTATCAAAGTGTTGCTGCAGAGGTTGTAATCCTTCGGTGATCATATGGGTGACTTTAATGCTGCATTCCATTGGAGGATAGCATTCCATGATTTTGTGCTTTAATGTCTGTGTAACTGGAAACACCATGAAAAATTTTGGTACTGTCCGCATTGCTGGATCTGCTTCATTTTCTTCTTCTTCCTTTGCCTGTGTAGATGACTCAACAAGTTCCTCCAATTTCTCAGTCGTTAACACTTCTCGATGACCTTCAATATGTTCTTCCACTTCTTTATCAAGCCCATAGGCAAATCCTTCTCCACCACCTTGCCTTGCTTCATAAATGATTTCGCACACTTCTCCATCAATCCCCAGGAAGCCTACATGACTTCACAAGTTCTTCCAGCAGAGACTTACAGTTTCTGGTTTTAATTCATCCATTGCAGATTTGATAAATGTTATTGTGTCTGCAATAGTGAGTGATTTCCAGCACTGCATTATGTCCAGATTAGGATCTGCATCAAATGCTGATGAAATGTGATCAAATAGGCAAGCACATGTGGCCTTATCTTGACAAATGGAATGATGCCCTAGTAAAGGGGATGAAGCAATGGGGTTGTATTTAGAGGTAAAAATACAACCTTGACATTTTCATTTCAGCAGCAAACAGATTAGGAATGGCCAAGTGCATTGTCTATTACTAACAGGACTTTAAATCCCAACCTTTCCTCTTATAAGTATTTTTTCACTTCTGGGATATGAAGCACTGGTGGAACTATTCCATAAAGAGGATGACTGTAACCTACACTTTCTGATTATGCTGCCAGAACACAGACAATTTTTGTTTTTATTTTTGATAACATGTGGGTTCTGCACTCTGTGTCCTATGCTTGCAGCATGGCCACATAGCAGCAGAGTTAATCTGTCCTTCTGTGTTTTATGCCTTGGTGCTTCCTTTGCACCTTTATGACTGTGGGCTCTATTGGGCACCTTCTTCCAAAAGACCAGGTTTTATCACAATTGAAGACTCACTTTGGATGGTATCCTTTCTCCTTAATCAACTCCTTCGATTCTGCCGGAAATGTGGTGGCAGCTTCTTCAGTAATTTTTACATTTTTCGGTACAAACATATTCCAGAATCTGTGTAACCATTCCTTACTTGCAGTAAAAGGCTTAGTGTCACTAGTTTCAGGGAATCCCTTGCTATAGTCTTCTCACAGGCTCAATGCTTTCTGGCACAGCATGTTGCTATCAATTGGAGCACGTTTTCTGTCCATGTCTTCCATCCACAAATGTAATGCCTTTTCCTTTTTAACTAAGCACTTATCGTGTACTGTGGCCATAACTTTTGCAGTTTGAGGTGTGACAGCAAAACCAGCAGGAATTTATTTTTCCTTCTTCGCAATTTCACAGATAGAAGATTTGTTCTTATCCTAGATCTTGGCAACCTCAGCATACGATTCTTTTTCTTTCCCTATTAAGTCGAGAACTTCTGCCTTTCACTTAAAGGGAACACTTCGCGGCTTCTCTTTGGTATATCTGAATTGCCAGTATCACTACACTTGCACTTCGGCATAATTATTAAGTAAAATAAAGATTACTTGAACACAAGCACTGTGATACCTGGACAATTGATCTGATAAACCGAGAACTCTACTAACTAACGTGCAGGTAGCGTCTACTGCGTAGATACGGTGGACAAAGGGATTCATATCCCAGGTGAGTTGGGGCAGAACCACATGGGATTTCATTACACTAGTCAGAATAGCATACAATTTAATACCTACAAATTATTTATATCTGGAATTTTCCATGTAGCATTTTTGGACTACAGTAACTAAAACCTCAAAACCACAGACAAAGGGGGACTGTTGTATATAATATTCTTTCTATATTTGATTTTTTTTACTTAAAAATAGATCTTAGAGTCCATTCAATATCAATATATAACATATTTCCTCCTTTTTATGATCACATAATGTTCCATTAAAGATATATATTCCCTATTGATAAACATTTGGGTTGTTTCCAGTGTTTTGCTCCTAGAATAGTACTGTGATAAATAACATTGTGTACATGTCATTTTGCATTAATGCAGATATATCTGTAGGATACATTGCTTGAATTAGAGTCCAAGAGTTTGCACATTTGAAATTTTAATAAATATTGCCAAATTATGTCCTCGACAGTTATATATGAAAAGGCCTGTTTTCCTTCATTCTCGTCAAACCAATGTGTTACCAAATTTTTTATCTTTTCCAAAATAATATGTTAAAAAAAATCAGAGTATATGACACATTTGCATTTCTCTTCTTATGAGTTAAGCATCTTTTCCTATGTTTAAAAGTCATTTGCATTTGCTTTTCTGTGTGTTTCCATTTCTATGTCTATTATTTCATGCCAATTTACAAATGCGTTGTTTGTGTGTGTCTTAGGAATACAGTGATTTTAAGTTCAAAACAAGTTTGGACAAATAAGTTTTCCCGTATATAATTCTGGTAATTCTTTGTAGAGTAGGAGAAAAGGACTTCCCTTTTAATTTGTGCTCGGTTACAAACTTGCCTTAGAATCCAATTACCATCCTTTAGCAGTGCCAGTGCTGACTCAAGCACCTGTTTCTTACCATGTGAGGTAACTCTCCAAAATGAAGTGCATGTTCATATTTTCAAGAAATGGGATAGTAGTTAAGTAATAACATTTATAAAAAAAATATTTTTAGTCTATAAAAATCAAAAAGCTCTTTATTAGCAGTAAGATTCTTGTATAAAAGCATTATTTCTTTTATATTAGGAGATCATAAAATCTACAAGGGCTACTTTGGCAATTTAGGAATTGTTTTTTACTAGAGATTTTACATTTTAGATCTTGATATTGTTTCTAATGCACCAACTCTAATGTTGTCATGCCTCCTAGAAAATCCTTAGAGGAAAAATAAATATGATAGAGCTTAATAGCTAGATAAAGGTAAATTTCACCTGTAATATTTATCTAATAATGCATTTTATGAGTAGCATGTGGTTGCACAGTTCTATTAATTCTGGGTGAATGCTTCCTTGTTAAATTTTGTTGAAAATATTACATTTTAATTAGTCTCTGGTATAAACCATTAATTTCAAATACGAAAATAATGTGATTTCTCCTACTGCATATTTATTTTAGACCATGAAATATAAATTCTGTCAATAATGGCTCAATCAAATGTCATACTCAACTTGGAATTCTCTCTGGGGAGATAAGTGATAGAAAGGATGTTTCTTCCATGACATCAAAACAGTGCTGAACTTTAAGTACATATTGCCTCCAGTAATACTGTTTAAAAATTTTTGAAATTTATAGATAGATGACAGATACATAGATCTGTCATTTTAAATTATTTTTATTTATTCTTCACCTCTAAGAGGTAAGGAAGAACATAAACTTTTTCTTCACTTTCACACAAAAAATTAATAGCATCCTTTAGCATACCAGTCCTGACCTGAGAGTGCCCATTTCTTATGGTGTGAGGTAACTGCCTCTAAAATGAAGTGCATGTTCATATTTTCTAAAATAATGGGATAGTAGTTAAGCAAAAATTAATAATTTTCAACTATTGTCCAGAAATTGCTTTTATTCAAATACTTGGAGAGGTATGGTTTTAACTGCTATTTGCTTTTATTTTTGTGCCCTTGTCAGTGTCCGTTAAGTGTTTAGTGTGTGCCAGCAATTTGCTGACTATACCTTCTTCAGTTCTTGCAACTCAAAGATGTAGGATGATCATTGGCCCCATTTTGCAGATGAGGAAACTAAAGCAAATCACCCTACCAGCAAGCAGCAGAGCTAGAGCTTGGACCTAGGCCTATCTGGTTCCAAACACATAGTAACTATAACCATTATACAATACTGCCTGTTTAGCAATGGAGCTCTTTTCAAATAAAATCTTACTTAATACCATAAATGATTTTCAAAATATTTTATAATCAACACAGCTAAATCACTGAACAATCATAAAAAGGGCACACACTAATCTGAACAGATGCCTACAACCAATTGCTGAATAAAGGCTCAATAAATTTAAAAAGATAAAATGGAACTGCCCAAAGGCTGGTTGGAAGGCCCAGGGCTTACCCCTGTGGCCTGCCCATCACTCCCTTTTGGAAGAAGTTTCTTCCATGCCCATTTCCCCTCCCAACCCTCAAGCCACAGAATCTAGTGTTTGATAGTAAAAGAAAAAAAAAAAACCCTCTCATAAGGCCTCATATAATTTGCATTAATCCATAATCTAATAGAAATGCTTACATGCCTCATATTTGTATTCTTCATGAATACCTGGAGATAAAGATATAAATTAATCTAAATCCCTTTAAAATATCTTTTGACTAGACCTGACCTGATTCTAACTTTTCTGATATCATTTCACAGGGAAATCTCTTCTTATACATTTTAGCATGCACCTGCTGGGAAATATATGTCTGTCCTTTGTGGTCATTTTCTGAATGTTCACAACTATATGCTTTGAAATTCACATTGAGCTCAAAATTACTTTTCTATTTAAAGCATTATATAAACAGTATAATGCCCCAAAAGAGGATTTGGCTTTAAACATTTTTGATTCATTTATTTAAATAGTTACCAGGCAAACTACATAGTGGGAAGATGACCTTTGGATGTTGTTCTTCAGTGAGAAAATCAGACAAAGTGTAGAGGAAAGACTGTAAAACAAGCCTAGCAATTGTGAAACTTGAATATCTGGGCTTCGATTCATCAGTATTGAGCCAGGTAGAACTTTAATTTTTTTCAGAAAGTACTTGTGGTGTCTGACTACACAAAATAAGCATAAGTAAGAGTAAAGGAACACAAGGAAAAAAGGAATTGACTAGAGAAGGGGCAGAGAGAGTAGGACAGGAAAGAAGAAAATACAGTAAATCAGAAAGACTATTCTGTGCTCCTTGGCACTCTAAATGAGCACAAAGTGGGATTCTGTGCTTACTAGGAGCTAAGGTAAAAAGAGAAATGGAATTTATTTGGCTAGCTCCCATTTACTAATTTAAAGGAATACTGATCCATGAGAAGAGATAGTCTTTTATTACTACTGAGCTCTAAAAGAATTTTTTTATGTAAGAATTGTACAGAGTGGTAGTATCAGTGTCTTTTGAGGTTATCTATTTTGAGCTATAAATATAGTTTTAAGAGCATGCTATAAACAAAAGCAATGGCTCCATTTCATCTCAAATGCATAACTTTTGCAAGTTTATCTTACAAGTTCTTGGGGTGTTTACATGATGAGTATGATTTTAATCTTTATGGTATCACCATGAATATAGTAATCTCTTGGAAATTTTTATTCCTTAAATCAATGTCATTCAAAATTTTTTTATTGTCTAGTCATTCTGCGTCAGGCACTGTGTTGGGCTCTGAAGATGTAATCCAAAACAGTCATGTTCTCTCACTTCCTAAGGAAATAAAGTTCAAAAATGAGAATGCAATGAAAATAAAATATGATGTGTGTTCCAGCAAAGGAAAAACAAGCTGCTATGACAGTATGTGGCATCTGACAGAGTCTAGATCTGTGGTTCCCAAATTTTTTATTTCATTAATCAGTACAGTTTTTAAAAATTGGAATCAACATAGGTTGTCAACATTTTATTATCAAATAAAAAGCATGTTTTATAAAAGAAATTACTGTCTTCTAACAACATCATTTCATTTAAGGGACATTTTAAATTAAAAATGTAAGAAGAACATAGTCTTGGAATGAGGGGCAGACTTTCACCCAAAAAGACAAAAAGATAACTGTCATCAATTTTAAGTGCAGAAAAATTACAACAAACATCATTTTAATTGCAGTTTATGGAAAGTGCTACAAAAGCAAATATAGTGCAATGATAGAAAATAGTAGGAGGGGATACTTCAGAAAGAGAGGACAAGAACTCTCCTCAGAAAAGATAGAGAATTGAAGCTCAAGTTCAAAGCATGCACATAAACCAGACAGGCAACAAGAGAATAAACAAGACTTTCTTTATCTGAAATGTTTAACACTTTCTCCTCTGTATTAGTTTTCTATGGTTGTTGTAACAAATTACCGCAAACTTTGTGGCTTAAACAACACAATCCATTATCCTATAGTTCAAAATAGGTCCCACTGGACTAAAATAGAGTTGTCTACAGGGTTGAATGCTTTGGGTGGGTTCTGGGGGAGAATCTGTTTCCTTTCTTTCTCCAGCCTCTAGAGACCACCTACATTCCCTGGCTCCTGGCCTCTCCCTTCATCCTCAAAGCCAGCAGTATCCCATTTTCAACTCTCTCCCTGAGTTTGTCATTGACTCTTCTGCCTCCCTCTTCCACATTCAAAGAACTCTTGTGATTACATTGAGCCCACTCATATAATCTAGGACAATCTCATTATCTTAAAGTCAGCTGATTAGCAACCTTAATTCCATCTGCAACTTTAATTCTCCCTTGCCATGAGCATAACACAGTCACAGGTCCCAGGGAGCAAGATGTAGACATCTCCCGGGAGCCGTTGTTCTGCCAACCACACCCTCTGACTAATGAAGAACACCGTATGCCAAATTGCTTCCTACTTAACTGCTGGCTTGTCAAGAACTGTGAAGAGTATATTACTTTATTTGCAACCTAACAAGGTAGCTTATTAGAGTTTATAGATGGCAGTAGAGGACATGAGACTCCAGACTCGCAGACAAAGAACTTCATTACTGATGGCACAGTGAACAGCATGAGCATCAGCAGATTTGCATCAATTCCTCTCTTCCCCAAATCCCCCCAGGGTGATATAGATGAGGCTCACTGAATGCCTGCACACACCGAGGAGGATTGTGTTACAGGAGAGGAACTTCAAGCTTAGGAAGCCCGAATGTTTCATAATGGGCAGTAAAGCACACCTGCCATTTTTTCCAGAGGGAGACACTACCTTCCAAGGCTCTCTAGGTAAACATCCTTAAAGAGATAATCCAGATCAAGGAGCCGTTACTGCCTTGCTGGCAAGACATGCAAAAATGCTAGAAACCCATGGAAAATTATGCTGCATTTCCATCTTATAAATAACCTGGTCTATAGGTTTCCTAAATGTGGAAGCCAGTTCTTTGAAAATCATTTGAAAAGCAGTTGGCTTTAAATTTAAAAACTTGATTTCCTATTTTCAAATACTATTTTGTCAGCTTCTTTACTTGTTCAATTCAACTCCCATTTATTTACAAGTTTTACTTAAACATTTATTTATCTAGGTGCTTTCTTGTTACTGTTTTTTGTTATTCTTTTATCATTAGATAATTCTATATGAAAACATGTTGACTTTTTGACTAATTTAGTAAACAAATGACTAATGCAAAAGACAGCTTGACCTCAGTTCACAGCAAGGAAGCAAATATTAGCAAATTCACTAATTAGAGTCCTGATACAAACAGATAATTATGAAGCAAAACCAGGTGCCAATATTACTTCGATGTGAAATGTCACTAAGAAATGGAAAGCAGACAAAATCATTTCTACGTGTTAAACCTAAACCTACTGGGAGAGGAAATAATGGCTAAAACAAGTTTAAAAGACCCAGTCAAATAAATAAGTGATTATTTTGACATTAGAAGTATCAACATTTATGAATTTGTTAGTGGGTATATTCCCTCTTGTTACTGACATTCTGATAAGGTAAAGCGACTGATTATATATGTTTTTAGTTTTAAGGGCAAAGAAGGTTATAAGAAAAATATTAAGCTATCCAATGATTAAAAAGAGTGAGATCAGAAGAAAAAAGAAATAAAAAGAAATATCCTGTCTTCTTTGTGCAGAAAGTGATGGGAGTAGATACGTATCAATAAGACACAGTCTTTGAGCTACTTTTCTCCAGAAGCTATAATACGTAAGGTGGTTGTCAATGTCCTCCCACCTAATAGTCCTGAGACCAACATTAAGATGTCAGATCAAGGGAAAGTTGGCAGTCTTTATTCAAAGCAGAGAGCTGCTCGGAAGCCAACTAAATTGTATTTATACTCTACATGTGTACTGATTACATACAATCTTGCTACTTGGTCCCATTAACGGTTTGGAAAAACTGAAGTAAAGCACCGTCCCTACTTTTACCATATCCTTGTGCTGTAATAGATCATTGATCCCATGTGAAATATAGCAGTTTGAATGTATTAACAAAAGAAGCACTTAGGAGTTGCCAAGGACTATGACAAACTGCAGCGGCTTTCCTTGACAGGTAAAATGCTACAGCAATTCAGCGCAAGGCATTCAGGAGTTGCCATCAGAAAACCTGTACTTTCAGTCCGGCTCCTCCCATCTGGTCTCTGCGAGCTTGAAGCTTCAATTTCCTCATTTGCAAAGAAAGGATGTGCTGTCCTATCTCTGATCTCACGGTTAAGTGATACAGTGTTTGTGGAAGTACCAAGCTCCTAAGTGCAAGGCCTTTTTTCCCCAAACTTCATCTTCTTTCTTTTATTTTGTTTCAACCTTTTCTTTGAGGGAGTTCTTCAGCACCTGTTAAAAGCAGATAGTATCCAGTTAAAGAAATAAGGAGTGTGATTATGATCCGCAATTTACAGCCCGCTCAAGTCAGAAATCTTGGAGAAGGTCTCACAATCCCAGCCCTACTTCAGCAGAACGTACTGAGTCCTGGACGAGCCGTGCTTCTGCGATTTATTGGCCCCTTCCCATTTCCTCCTGCCTGGTGTCCCAGTCTGTTGCCTCTTACTCATTATTTCCCATTACGTACCTTTCCCACTCCCCGTCTCAACAGAGCTCACCATAGCGTACCCCTGACGGTGACAGCTTTTCATCCTCGCCTTTCCTGTTCCTGACACAAACTGCCACCACCACGTGCTCACGTCCCCTCAAGGCAGAGACTCCCCTCATGAGAGCCTCCACGGGCTCTGCCCATTTCCCTGCAGCAGCTAACGGGCCCTTGTCCTCTCCGCTGACTGCTGTCACCGACACAGGCAATCGCAAGCTGCATCTCAGCTGTTAACTCCCAGTCACTGCCTTTCTACCTCCCAGTTCTTTCCTGAAGCTTCTTTCAGGTACTAATTTCCTCAGCCACCCACAGATAGGAACATCTCAATAGTGAAGCTGAGATAAACTTGCCGAGGCCATCTGATGTGGCCTCCCGCCTCTGGAGGAGGAGGAGTGTGCTGCGCAAGATGCATGTTTTCGGTCAGTATTTCCTCTGTTTTCTATTCACAACGGGAAGTGAATTATTACTCTGAAAGTTCTCCCTTCGTATACAAACCATTCTCTGCTGATGTATATTGAGCTGTATCTTTCCTCTTTGATCTTCACCAGAGAACTCATCTGTTATTTAGGCGTATTTAGGTTATTTAGACACTCCTAGAAATAGGGAGTTTCTAAGTTCAAAAGTCATCCGGTCTAACTACACATCTACTTTTTAAAGTACTGTGATCGACAGTAGGTGATGCAGCCTGAAAAGAATTCACTTCATCCCAGGGTGGTCTGTCTGTCCATGAACAGCTCTGATCAGGAGAAATGTTTAGCCTGAATTCGCTGAACTCTGCCTTCCAGAACACTCCATTTTCCAGTTCTACTTCCTGCTGTCAGGATGCCACAATAGCTTCTGTGGTCGGTTACCATTGTCACTGCTTCCCCGGCCCCTGGCACATGCTCCTACAACACAGTAGGCTCATAAGAAACATTTGTTGAATGAATGAATGAGTGAAGGAATTGATGTTGTCTTCTCTTCTACAGGACAGCTTTCATGTCTAGGACATCTGTGAAGTATAATCTGAGTCTTCTCCAGGCCAGAAGTACTTAGCTCCTTTGTTCATTTCTCATAGGGAAGTTTCAATTTAATACCTGTGCAGTTCCTTTCCTTTGATCTTTCTCCAGCATTCTGAATGTATGTGGATAAACGTTAAAGAAAATTAAATATACACAATTGTGTATAGTCATATATGTGTGTATCAAATTCAGATAATCTATTTTTCTAAATAAATAAAACTACATCAAAGTATAGAACATGAGTAAACAAAAACTAATTAAGAGCAGTCTCATTAACTTATAAAAAATATACTTTGGCACTCTGCAAATCTGCTCACAGCAAAGTGGTTTTCTTTAGTATTTTTAAATTTTTAATTTTGCACAGAGTCTGTTATAATATCACTAAACTATTTATAAAAGAAAAATTTGAACCACAATTTTACACCCTACTGCAGCTGTTATTATTTTTCTTTTTTCCCCATCTTGTCCATACATAAAAATAACTTCAAGTTATTGTAAGTATATGGTCTATCTTGTATATCATACTTTTTTTGCTTGAAATTGTACATACTTTTCATGTTATCATTAATCTTTATTATTATAATTTCATTGGCTTAATGGTACTCCATCAATTTGATATAACTATTTCCCAATTATTGGTGGTTTAAAATATTTTTAGTTTTCTCTCTTACAGAAAATGTTGTTAGGAATATTAACATACATATAGATTTTCTTCCTAAATATCTTGTCATATTTTTAAATCTTCCCTTCTCTCTACTATCATTTAAAAGTATTTTTCATTTTCAATGTGGATGAGTTTTGTTTATATGTATGCTATTTATTTCCAATTTTATATCGGTGTAGTAAAAGGAAGCCTATAAAACTTTGACTTTTAATTAAAATTATTCATTAAGCCCTAAACATTATAATTTTTATAAACGTCATATGTGTACTTTAAAAGATACCGTCCCATTTTAAAATGGCTAGCATTTCTTTTATTTCATGAATATTTATAAATACCTAATTGATGCCAAACACTGTGCTAGGAACTGGTGATACAAAAATGAATAGGCAAATATTTGCCCGTATGGGGTGTAAGGTACAGCTAGGAGTAAATAGATGAAAATAAATTGTGACGAGCATTACGATTGGACAGTCCAAGGCACTACTACCCTTAGATCCAGGCAAAAAAGGGACCCTTGCTCTTGGCTCCAGGTTTCAGATAACCCTCTGCTGGCCTTCCCTGAGCTATGTCCCTCATCACTAGGCAAAAAGACAGGGGGATATCTGTGGGGCATCCTGGGCATGCCCATCTGGAGCCCACAACCCCCACTAGACCCACCTCTAGGTACCAGGGATACAGAATTCCCTGCTTAAGCAGTTCAAATCCACTTCTAGGACCAGAACTACTAACTTCTCTAGGTCCACCATCCTGAAGATGGACCTTGTCATTTATATGTCCACCAGTGGGTGACTGTTCAGGGGAGATTGTGAACAGAGTTTAAATGTGTGGTCTGAATTTTCCAAATGCATGCAGGAGAAGCTCCTCCTTGAAGTTCTGGATGGAGGCAGGAATGGGAAGGGTAGAATGAGGGGCCACAGACTGATGACAAGGGGCTGGGGGCTGCTTCTCCTGGCAGTCATGTTCCTGCACAGAACTCTGAGGATTCTGAGAATTCTAAGTTGAACCTAGTTTTCCAGGTGGTTTTGAGGATATATTTGTCAAGACAGGAGGATGGAACATATTTTATGTAATAGTTTGTTAGCTTGATTTATAGTTTTAATATATTTAGACATATGGGATGTGGGCCTTCCTTTGTATTCTGGCCCTAGGCCCTGTGAACGCTGGGGTAGGCCCTATATTGGGTGCTTTGGGGACAACTAACAGGCAGATCTAGACTCATGTGAGGGAGTCACAGAAAGCCTCTCAAAGTAAGTCAGGTTCAACAGAGTAGGTTCAGTCATAGGATATTCTACTTATGTAATCTACCACATTTGTACTCTAAAGATGGAAAAGTCATACTTGTTTGAATAAATGTAAAAAATGCATTTGATGGAATTCAAGAAATAGTTGCATTCAAAGTAACTTAATATTCTAGAATACCAACATATTTACCATAATAAATGGTGTCTATATGAGAATAAATACTGGCATCAGACCTAAATGGTAAATACTAGTAGTTCCCGTTAAATGTAACCAAAGACAAGGATGCAACTATCTTTCAATTATTTAATATGGGTCTGAAATTTCTAGCTGGTTCATTTTAGCCAATGTTAATTTCTTTTTCCTTTTCTGGTAATTTAGTTTTAAGTGCAAGGACCTGTGTTGTCATTACTCCACCACTTTTTAAAAAGTCCTTTACCTTGTTCTGGTCTGTTATCTTTGTTATGTCTAGTCTATACTTCCTTTTTAAGACAGGTCTTCCATAAAATTGCTTCCATTTGTTAAAACACACTTTCATTTATCACAAATTTTCCTCTTTCAAGATTCAATGGAAGCTTCAGTGTTGCTCTTTATAATTTTGTATTTGTGTGGTCAACCATTGCCTGAAGCTGGTACTTAGACCAGGAAGTGACTCGTTCTCCCAAATGGTCCCTGTGTCTCAGTTATTAATCTATATCAGCTGGAGGCAAATAGCATGCCCCACACCCTCCAGTGAAAACACATAATCAGGAACTTGGCATGGGACGAGAAATTGGTGGTGGAAGTTCTGGCCTGGCTGACTATAAGGAACAAGCAGTTAATCTAATATAAACAAATCATATGACATTTTAATTTGAGTAAGAATACAAGTCTATTTTAAAGTTGTTTGCCTGGTCACTGCCAGGCATCTGTTAGCTTCTGTGTTTGCAGATTCTCTGTCTCTCCCCCTACCCCCTTTTTCTCTTATTTTTAAACTAGAAATTTTTATGTAAGATTTTGATATTTTGATATTAGGGCTCAAAGGGTTGCTATTAAACCATGACCAGGGAAAAACATCCCATCTTTTCTGAAGCAGCAGTTTGAGTGTTGCTTTCTGGCTCCCTTTCACATTTTACAATAGAACACTTGAGCACTGGGTTGCTGCCTGTTCTCACAATAAGTTTTCAGAGAATGTATCTCATTCCAAGCTTGAATAGGATATCATTCTTTTCTCTTCCAACAACTTAGGACTTGCATTAATTTTTTGGACATCAAGCATATTTATGCAAAACTCTCCTACATTAAATAGAAGGCAGGATTTTCAAATGTGTGCTTTTGGTCCTCCCTGAATTTTGTAAGTCCGTAAATCAGGGAATCCATTCAGAATTTGTCTAGTGGTGCCCTATTCACTTAAACGCAAAGGCTTGACAAGATCAGAAATTGCTAAACCTGTTTCTTCCATTAGTCATCAAATATAATTTTGAAAGCACAAAGGATCTCTGAGATAACTTTGTGCACAAACTTTTTGAATAAGATACAGTGGCTCCCCTGTACTTCTTCGTGGGGCCTCGCTCTCCCGTCACCCTTGTCCCTGCTTTCCTTCCCATCCCCGTCACACTCACAGCTCCAAGTCTCAGAAA
Source organism: Avahi laniger (assembly GCA_963575035.1). Classification (NCBI taxonomy): domain Eukaryota; kingdom Metazoa; phylum Chordata; class Mammalia; order Primates; family Indriidae; genus Avahi; species Avahi laniger. The sequence goes on from CAUYSK010106738.1 coordinate 16,055, forward strand.
GAACAACCCAGTAGCAGGTGAAGAGCACTGAGATGGCTTCACCCGGCCTTTAAACAATTATTCATTATTTATCTAAAATTCAATTTTAACTAGACATTGTATATTTTTATTTACTAAATCTGGCAACTGTATTACAGCTCTTATCCTGACATGCTGGTTTTCCTTTCTATATACTCTCACTAATAATCCCACATTTTTTAAAATAGAGAAGCAGTAAAATAACATTTCAGAAATAATTTTGCTCAGGAAATTGATAACATTTTTCCACTCATGCACTGACGGAAAATTTTGTCTCTTTCCTTAATCGATTAGTAGTATGTTAATGAAGAAAATCACAGTGATTTTAGTTTACATTTTTGTGTTGCAGATTGAGAGTTAGATCTTCAATGTGTACTAACTGGTTAATCAGTACCTACAAATTATTTCAGTTCACTCTGAGTACTAAGAGATGATAGAATATTTTTATTTAAATAAAAAATAAAGTTATCAGATTAAAATCTTGCAAAGAGGAAATAGAGTAAGTTCACATGAAAAAGACATAATATTACTTTTACTTCCCTACTGCATTGAAAAAATATGAGAAATGCAATTTTTATAATCGTCTGTAAACAAAAAGTGTTATTTTAACAATAATCATAAGGTTTTGTTTTTTGGAAGGGGATTGTATGTCATTTCATTCTATTAATTTTTTTTGGCTTATTTTAACTGAAGATCTCATCTTGACCATAGTTTTCTTATTTATGTTCACATAATATTGTCAACAATGCACTCCTTGAACCTAGAAGTGATTTCAAGTCATAATGAGGACTGCACGTAAGATATTTGTGACTTGTCAAGCTCACAAGAAATACAGAGAATTGCACCTGAACGACTGCCCTATCTATATCAACTCACTGTCAGTCTTTGGACAGTATCATATTTCACACAGTAACTTTATAAATTTGGACACCTAGAGAAATTCCTTAACAAACTAGAACATTTTCAGGGTGACTTGATGGATGATATTAACAATAAAGACATTTTTAGAAATAACATGCAGACAAGGTTACAAAAACAGGTTTGTACGGCAAACTTTTCCAAGTCCTTGTAATCAGTGTAAATAATGGCTGGAAAGTGATGGCGTGAAGATTTCTCTCCACTCATCTGCAGACCCATTTATTTTTCTATTTCTCATTACCAAAGACTGGTGTGGAAAACAGTCATAAAGGTTGGGCGATGGGAAAGAGGCTGCATCTGCTCATTGGATGTTTTTGGAAAGTGACATGGCATCAGGGCTCACAAAGAGCTGAAGGAAGATCTGCAATACTAATTAGGGAAAAAAACAATTCTCATTCATCTGGCTTGTTCTGATATCACTACTTGGCAGTAAAAAGAGACTAGGACAATGTGCGAATTTGACAATCGGGAAGTCAATGAGTTAGAGTGGATACTTGATATCATCTCTCCTTCTGGTCACCTACTGCCTGTGGTATTTTGAATATTATTTTCAAAGTTGAAAAGGATTTTGCATGATTCGAATTGCTCAGATATGGCCCACAGTAAATATGACATGGCAGCAAGTAAAATCAGAAGCAATGCATATTCCTATTTGCTTCAGTCTTTGACTATATTTAAGCAACTGGTATGTTTTTAGCCAAGGAATTCTCCATCCTAAAAATATGATGCTTTTAACTCTTACTTTTCAATACATTTGTTTTTTACCTTTGCTGTGATTGATAAGAAGTAGATTCCTATAGAGAGACGTATTAATATATATTTCCTGCCTGAGAGTCAGTACTGTAGTACCAGTACTACAGTAGCCGGTACTTAAATACTGGCTATTTAAGAACACAGTAGTTAAGAGCATACCCTCTGGGCTCTGAGCTATGTGAGTTTGAGTCCAATCTCAGTCATTTACTATAGTTTTGTGACCTTGATGAAGTTATTTAAACTGTCTAAACCTAAATGTAATCATCTATAAAATGAAAATAGGATTAGTACCTATTTCACATGGTAATACAGCTAAAGAGCTTAGCACAATTCATGGCATATGTAAATATTCAATAAATAATTGCAATCATCATTACTATAAAAGTATTAATAATATTATTAACTTTATATTATAGTATGATTCACTATGGAAGTGTTATAATTATCAAATGTCCTCAGTGTTTTTTCCCTCACATATGACTAGTCAAAATATTAAGGGAGACCCATTTTTTCATTCAGACATTTTCTCCCAGGGTTGCCACTGTCAGTAGCAAATAAGCAAACAGGAGATCAGAAGTGATGGCCCCATGTTAACCTATATTTTCTAAGCAAGGTCAGTACAGAAACTCACTTCCTATATGTCTGGGTGAATCTTTCCATTTCATTCAGAAATGGAAAACATTTTCACAAAACTGTAGGGGACTCCGATGTGAGAGTATTAGTTGGTGAGAGAGAAAGCAATCATTCTCTTCTTTGTGCACTTGGACTGAGCCATGAATGTAAGTTATCACCTGTTCTCACATCCCTTGAAATCCTGATTAGTTCTCTAGCAAAAGTACTCCTTTCTGTTATGTCTCACCACCAGCTCTGGGAAACAGCATGCCTGCTTTTACACTGAAGCTTCAAAAGTTGTGCTTTAAATAAAGTTTTATCCTCCAGTGGAGGAATGACTTGCATGTGCTATAGAAACTTAGTTTTTCTGCAGGGATCCATAAATATTGCTGAATTCCCTTTCAAGAGTTCAGATCCTCTTATTATTGCTTTTATGCCTCTTTTTCTCATAAAGTATTTTATTTGAAAACAATAGTTTTTTTCCTAAATTCCAACTCCCTTCTACCATTTTTCCAACTAAAGTCATGAGAGAGGTATGAAATCTAACTTATAAAATGAACTGTATACTTGGAATCAGAAAACAAACCTTGTGAACAAAATATTTCAGAAAGAAATGCACAAGATATGGGGAAAGCACTGAATTTGAAATCAGAAGAATTATTTTTAGTTTCTTCCTTGGCTTTTTATGAACGTGTGTGTGACCTTGGCCAGATCATTAGATCTCTCTAAATCTAATTTTATTACCCACAAAATGGGAGTTTGCTCACTCAACCCACCTCTTAGAGCCTCACTGAAGAGAAAATAAGAGAATGCATGCAGAAGTGTTATAGCAATTCCAAAGCTCCATCCAAACATTTTTAGTAGTACATGATTAACAGTTCACCTGCTCTTCAGACACTCTCTAAAGGTTCTGAAGATTTGCTGCCTTTATAATCAGGGACCATGCACTGCCTGGCCGTGTTGGAGCGATTGGGGTTCACTATAGCCAGAACATCATAAACCACATAATCTATCTTTCCACTTCAGGATATAGTGATCAGAAAGGGATTATGCAAAAACATACTGACATTTTGCCTGAAAGATTAGTGAATAATTTTTCTTTATCCTATTTTTAAGGGCAAACTCTTTAAAAAGTCTCAATATTGACTAATATATTCCCCTCATCTACATAATATAATATCTTCTTCAAACTTTTTATTATCCCAGAGTGGCTATAAAATCTCAGCTGTTTAACATGATTTTTTTTCAGATTTATACCATTCCATAAAAATTTTAGGTGTGAAAATATTTTCTACTGAGCCCAAACTGTTCCAGCCTCATGGATGTTTAAAAAAAAGTGTTATTCCTTCCCCATAGCATAGCATCAAGGTGTTAATTTAAATATGCATTCTGAGAGGGAAAATATACATTGGTATTGCTGATTCTTTTAAAAAAATCTTACACTAACCAGGATTTCACACCTGATGTACAATCTGTGATGTCATCTGTGACAGCATAGATTAAATGACATCAGAACTGTATTCTTCCTGGGCCTAGAAATAGAAATCCCTTGACATCCACACACATTAATTGCTAGTATTCTTTATATATGCATGTAAGTATCTCTGAAATGCTAAAAAGGGCATTTTAAAAGACAGTGGGACATGCTTGGATTCAACTAACATAAAAGTTACATGGGTAACATATAAATTGAAATACAGTGTACTAGCTCATATCAGTAATATACTTATAGTGCCTTGTGATCAGATATGCTAAACCTGCTTCTTCCTCACCACACATTCTTTTTAGAAATATTGATCTCAAAATTGAAGTATTAACCAGATACCAGTCCCATTTGAACTAAGAAGCAAGAGAAATGCAAGTTGCCTTAGGGCAGTATTTCCCAACATGAATTCCATAAAACTCTAGGCCCTCAAGATGTTCTTTAAAAAAAAAAAAATTAGTTTGTTGCAGGAGTGGGACCCTATGGTCAAATAAGTTTGTGTAATATTGTATTGCCATTATCTTCCTCTTAGATATTTGCAATATGATAAGTAGCCTTATTAAGTAGCCATATTGCATATTAATATGATAAGTAGCTAGTAGCCTTACAGTGAGACATATCACAAGCTTATTTGATTTGAGAAACATTTTTGATATTACAACTCCTTAACATCCTGTATGACAGACAATTTCAAAAATGTTTCTGTCCTGAAGGAACCTGTAGTACTAGGAAAAAAGGAAGAACAGTGATTACAGGGACCCAGACTTTTATCTTGAGTCATAACTGACACCACACACCTTCACAGGAGGTTGTATGGGTGAGGAATTTGGAAAAGAAATTTTTAGGAAAATAGATCTATTTCTCTGCCTGTAATAGACTAAACTATTGGTCCCAATTCTTCAGCATTCCCCTTCCTACAGTCATAGCACTATACATCCACCCCCTGACCAGGCTCTCAGGCCTTGACTTTGGGCCTGGCCATGACCAAGGGGATGTTAGTGGACCTGAAGCAAGCCAAGCTTTAAATGTGCTTGCACAGTTATCTTACGCTCTTGTACTCCTGCCTCTCCATGAGAAGAACGTGCCTCATGGAAAACACACATCTGCTGTCACAAGTCCTGGTTAACTTGGAGTTAACTAATATCTTAGAGCTAAGCCTGGCTGAACACAGCCTAGATTGGCTAACCTTAGCCAAGCTGCAGATGTGTGAAAAAGATTGCATATTGTTAGATGTCAATGAGTTTTGGAGTGGTTTGTTTTGCAGTGTTTTCATGGCAATTGCTAACTCATGTACTGCTGTATAGGGAGTTTGTTCCAGAATAATTAATACTCTATAAATGTCCATGATGACAAAGAGAAGATGGGAGTAAAATCAAGTGATGTATCATAAGGCATTGAATTTGTGGATTATTGGCTTTTTTGATTCCCTCAATTCTTAAGTTCTTAAAAATTTTGCCCTGTTAAAAGCACAACATTTTTTTATCTCTTGCTTATCTTAATATGATTATTCCAACATTTCTAAGGAAAATATACCCTTCCAAACAGCCCAATTTTTCCCACTTACACTTAAACAAAATGAGGTAATGAAAAAAATTTAATTAATAGGAATATAAAGTGGAAAAGCAGTAAATTTGCAGTTTATATATTAATGCAAAGGATCCTACAAAATTTCAATTATTATTAAATGTGCTCAAAATATTAATTTTCCTTTTACTACTATTCAACAGAGGGGATGAAGGAATAGATGAGAAACTCCCCTGCCTAGGGTGCCGTGGCTCTGGCATGACGGCCATTGGCTTTCCAAGCTGTTCACTGCTACTAGCCAAGGCCGTCACCTCTGGATCCCAGACAAGGAAACAAGGATCCCTGTGATCTCGATAAGACCTGTGCTCCTTTTCTCCGTATAGTCCCTCCACGATCTGTTCTTTTTCTCACACCTATCTACCATATGGTCCTTCTTCTTTCCACTTCTACATGTTTTAGCTTCTTCTGCTTCTTGAATTAGTCAGCTGTCTACTCATCTATAAAAAAGATGATTGTAGGAATACGGTGATTAATGCATGTAAAAGTGCCTTACCTGGTCTCTCAATAGATGGTGACGTATCTCTTTTCTTGCCTACCCTACTATTTCCTTAATGGTAGTTCCATGATATAGAGATAGAGATAGAGATAGAGATAGAGATAGAGATAGAGATAGAGATGGAGATAGAGATAGAGATAGATGAATTGGCCAAAAATTAAGAAAGCATTGTTAGTGATAGCTCTCAGAATTCATATTTGTCCCTCTAGAACTTGAGTTGAGAAGCAGTATTGCATACTACCTAAAGGACATAGGATCTAGATGAGACACCAGATCTGGATTTGAATCATAGCTCTAGCACTTACTGTCTGGTA
>CAUYSK010106741.1:0-22403 GCA_963575035.1 Avahi laniger
AAAAAAAAAAAAAAAGAAAAGAAAAATTGCATGTCTTTAGATGTGTCATTGTACATTTCAGAACCTCAGTTTCTCTGTCTACAAAATGAGGCTAGTATTTCTGCTCTGCTTACCCCACAGGCTTGTGACAAGGATTAAATGCAAAATACCATATGGAAAAGTGGTAAAAACATTAAAAGGCTATCCATGGGGAATTGCTGATAATGTGTTGTTGTTTATGGATCAGGACATGGTAAACCACAGAAGCAGTAACGAGATTTCCCAGCGCTTATCCTGGCATTGTTTGGCTTTGGCCTTGCTATACGAAACATTGTTTTCACCTGTCAAATTCCCTTTACTGATTAACATGCTGACCAAAGGAGCCCCATTGATATTCTAGATGGCTTAGGTGACTCACAGAATTACATCAAGTGTCATCCTCCCTTCTATCAACATCCTTCCATTAAAAAAAGCCAATACAATATTTGCCACCAGGATGCCTTTCTCAGCACAAATGTGTTCTCTCACATCTGGCCTCCACCTCCCTCCCTCCCTCTCTCACCAGTGTGCATCCAGCACCTCTGTATAGATTCATACTCATGGGCCTCCTGCTGTACAAAAGATGCACTCACATCAATTCAACAAACACTGGTCCTAAAGGTTGTGTGTAAAGCAAACTTCTGCAAACAGAATTTCACACTGGACAATACATGCTCCCTCTTGGGTTTTGATCTGCATTCGGTTAGCATTGATTCCCAGCACATTACATTTAGCATCTATCTCTCCATCACATTCAGTCTTTGCCGGACTATAAACACTCCTCTGGAAGGAATCCTGGTGATTCCTTTTATTAAATGAAGAATTCTTGCCAGTAAATAACTCCGGCACTATCTACTGTTAACAGGTTCTCGTGATGGGTTTTCATGTAAGAGCTATGTGTGGGTGTGCAATGTTTATCTCTTCTCCCCATATCACTTCTGAGTCATCACTCCTTTTAAATACACGGGAGCTCGTATCCTCCCTTCAGTGTCGTCAGAGAGTGCTGTGGAGTGGTGGGGGAATAAACAACAGTGTGTGTTACCTACGCCAGCCCTGACCAGTGGGTAATTGCAGTCATATAAATTATAGACTCTCTCTGGAGAGTAGAATTATTTTCTGAGTCATTTCCACAGCCTCTGGAGTGGAACTTCCTGTTATCAAAGATCTGTTGTGCTGAGGTTCGATTTTAGCTGCTGGCCCTGTGGAGGAGACATGCAAGGACTAGAAAGTACACGACCAGGTGCTGAAACTAGAAGAAATAATTGTATCCAACACTCTCATTTCATATAAAAGGAAACTGAAACCCAAAAGATGTGCCCAGGGACATGCTGCTAGTTAGAGGCAGTAGTCCCAGGACACGTGGGTCTCCCTCCAGTTCATTGATTTTGGTTTTATTATATAAAGTTTACTTTTTAGCAGTTTACTTTTTTGCACAGGCAACATGGTCTTCTACAAAGCCTGTAGTCTCTGCAGACAGGTCTGCGTTAGAGTCCTTGTCCTACCTGTGACAAGTTTATAGTCTTTCTGAATCATGGTTTCTTCATCTAAAAAAAATGAGGATTAATAATATCTACCTTGAAAGATTGTTGCCCTAATTTGTGTTAATGGATATGAAATGCCTAGTACATACTAGATTAAAGCTCAGATAGTGTTATTATTACTCTAGGTGTTGGGAGTGGACCAACTGCTACCTCTAATTCTAATGTAATTTACACTATCGATGGCACTTCTTTGGAAACTAAGTTCTGCCCTATCTTTCCAGCTTCGTAGATTTGAGCTCTCCATAGATCTATCTGGGGAATTGAGTGGGGTTTTGCAGGTTTTTATTTTTTGTTTTAGGATTTCTAGCAATTCAGTAATCTTGTTCTTGCTGCAGAATCCTGAATTGTTAGGAGGAAATCTCTAGCCTCCTTAGGTTCTGAAGACCAGGAGAAATAGGTTCTTTGTCCTTCACTTAATATTTCAAGGTCAACTTCAGTTGTTTCAAGAGAAAGAGAACCAGGTTGGCATAGGAGGTGAGACACACAAGCAGTGAATAGGAGTCCCTGGGCTGGGGGTGGGGGTGGAGGAGGATAGCGAGGTAAAGGAGAGCCTGCCTCAGCTCAGCTGCAAGGAGGTGATGGTTCTCAAAGGCAATAGTAGCTAAGAGGACTAAAAGATAAGGCACTGATCAGGGTCTGATCCTCTCCTTGGGAGTGAGGCTGCCATGGCTCTGTTGACCTGCTGGATTTGAGCAGGCCAAGATTAAACAGAGGCAGTTGCAGATAGAAGGCTGGAGCTGTGTGTGTTCATGTGCATGTGTCCATGGCGGTTATTTTAAAGCTGAGCTGGAGAAAGATTGGTGCAAATTGATTCTCTCTTTAATACTTATCCTAGGAAAAGGAAGTGACAACAGTCACCTTGGTTGGCCTGTAGGCAGTGAGGAGGAGACTTGTCTAGAACACCTGGAAGCCTGCAGCTTGGTGAGAAAGGAGAAAAAATAAGTCAGAAGGGAGAGTGAGTTCAACTTCCTCTGCTTGCTGGTGCAGGGTTGAGGGTCACCAGCAGAGTGCGGTGGGAAAGAGCTGTCTGGGCTTTGGCCCCTCCTTGTCCTGTGGATCAGCTGATGACCTCAGCTTCTTGTCCTGTTGAAGCACTTCCTTCCCTGCTGTCACTAGAAAATGAAGAAAAAAATGGAAGAGGGGAAAAATACTACAGCAGAAAAGTAATGGCAAAAAGCCAAGAAATGGAGGGTAGAAAAATAAAGTGAGGAAAGCAAGCCCTTAGGAGCTTTGGCATTTTTGAAGAGTGGGCCATCCTGGAATTGGATTGAATTGAATGTGATCCATGCAATCCATCTTTAAATTGTTAATATGCTATTGATATTTTAAATTTTCAAGTTGGAAAGAACTATGGCAATCGTCTACGGTTGTCTTTCTGTCTTACAGAAGAGGAATCTCAGGCCCAGAGAAGCAAAGTGACCTATGTGAGGTGAGGCTCACACAAGCTGGAGGAGAGCTGAGCTGAAACTACCACCCAGCTCCACCTCTCTGGGTGCTTCCTTGGCAGTGTTTTGGTTCCAGGCATGCAAATCTTATCGGGTTTTTCTCCGTCTCTGTACCTCTGCTCATTTCTGCCAACCCTTTTACAACAAGTGGAGTGGCTCCTGTCAGCTGAGAGAGAAACAGGGGCAATGGACGTCAGGTGTGAAGCCAAAGAGAGAAGCGGTGATCTCTCTCCTCAATCTTTGGAGTTGTGCTTTTTTCAAACAAGATTTTGATGACACGGTTCAACACTGCAACACTAGCCAACAAATAGCAACAATAGCTCCTGATTCTACAGCTATGAAATGTTCGTTTTCTTGCACAATTTTCACAGTTTAATCTCCTGATTTGACTTTCTATTTGCAATCTCTCTCTCTCTCTCTCTCTCTCTCTTTCTCTCTGCTCCCTCCTTCTCCTCCTCCCTCATCCATCCCACTCACTGTTGTCAGAACCTTCTGTCACTCTCTCAGTCACAACAGCTTTAGTGGCTCTCACTGCTTGTGGCTTAAAATCTAATCCCTGTAGCTCAGCATTCAAGGTCCAAGAGAGATGAGTTTCACTCATTTTACAGCCATTGAGCTTATAATAAAATGCTTCTCTACAAAACTGCAAACAGCTGAGCCCAAAACAAATTCTGGTGAGGATCACCTTAGAGTTCATTAAAAAACCCCACAATCCTGAGACTTTTGCTTTAACATTTAAAGCGAAGTTGAAATAGACCGCCCTGTGTGATGTGATGCCTTCATGCCATGGGTTACACCGTAAACATTCCAATGTATAAGTGACATTATTCTGCTAGACTAGAAATTGGCCCTGCATACAAGCTTAGCTGTGAGACTAAGCTGGCAGATTTGTTTCATTTTTCTAATGACTGGTTTCCTCTTGATTTTTTTGTTTGTTTGGCTTTTTATTTGGTCTTATGCTAGGAAAGGCTTGATGTCCCTTGTCTTAAGAGGAAAAAATCACCTTAAAGCCCAAACAGTTTCTTGTATTTAAATTAGGCCTCCAGGCTTTGTGTAATTGGGATCCATTAATTAATGGCTCTTGCAAATGATTCTGAAAATTGGGGACAAACTGAATGACTTAGAACTGAGAAAGAGCCAATTATTTATTCATGTGTACTTCTTACTCCCAAGCCCCAGACACTAGTAAAAGCTTTGATTGGGGGAAGAAGATGCATCTTCACTTCTGACTGCCCAGCAAATGCCCTATGCCTTCTCCACAGTAGAGAGTACTTTAAAATGAATGTAATCTCTTTCTACCCTTTTACTGTTGGCTTAATTTTCTCTTTTACTTTCTCACTCAACATTTCCTTAATATTCTCCAGTCCATCAGAAAGGTTAAACTTTAGAATTCTCTTAAACCGAACAAAATGGCCTTTCAGATTGCTTGCCTTCCTGTTAAACCCCCATTCTGTTTTGTTTCATAAATATCACTTCTGCTATCAATTCTCCCATTACAACTTATTAGCCTTCCTGTACTATATTTTTGCTTTGGGGTAATCAAAAAATCTCAGCCTTTGCTGAAAGAAACGAGTTGCTGGCACTTGAATATGTATCTTGAACTTCTAGAAAATTAATTTAAGTCTTGAGATGCAGAGTATATCACTGACAGTTTAGGACAAATCTGTCTTCCACAAACCACTCACAGGAACCTTGAAGATCTAGGCCTTTGTTTTTGTAAGTAGTAACTTGTATTATATTGGTCATTTAGGCCTGTAATTTTATTTCCTTGACAATTACATGAGAAGAATTCAAATCACTTCACTGATCAAGAAAACTAAACCAAAACAACCAATTTTGAAGACAATCCTTCACATACCCTAGGCAATTGGGACTTCATGTTATTTTTATTTTAACAACTATATTCAGGACAATGGTTCCTATTTTTATGAACATTTTGTAGTCTATTTTCCCCATTGTAGCTTCAATTTTTAGTATATTTATTGAATGAGTGAATGAATAATGAAATGAGCAATGAATAAAGAGCTATTATTTCTCACCGTATTAGCAGGAATGACTAAGTCCTGTGAAAAGTATGATTTGCCCAAAGTCCCACACCAAATCTTTGAACTCCTGGGCCTAATTCTCTGCTAAGGCAGTGACAGTAGACCCACAAAGTCCTTCTTATCATCCATGCACTTATATAAGATGCATTAGGAGTGGCCTTTCAGAGGTGTCCTCAGTGTTTCAGAGAGGATTTAAAAATGTGGATGGGTAGCACAGATGGGCAGATAGATCATGGCGTCAAATGGCATGGCATTAGAGTCTCAACCCTAGCCCTTACCGGCTGTGAGACCTTGGGTAAGTCATTCAAATTCTATAATCCTTATCTGTAAAATGAGAATAATAGTACCTACTTCATAGGATTAGGTGAGTAAATGTGAGCGATTACTACTATCAGAAGTATTACGATACAGCTATGTCATTGTCCTTCATTTTAAGAACATTCACTAACTTGCCATATTGAAATCACATGTGTAAAGAGATGACATCATAATGCTCAAATGCCAAATGTTCCCTAGATTCTTTTTTTTTTCCCCTAGATTCTTAATATACTGTGATGGGACCAGAAAATCTATTTATAATTGTAGGTTGGAATAGACTTGGGGGCAGAAAGAAAGAACAGAGGCTGTTCACTAAGATGGTGTGGAAACAGGGAAGTCTTGTTTCTGTTTTGATGGTTAAATTCTCTAGTGGCATGCTTCAGCTGTCTGTACTAAAATTTTATTTCTGACATATGATGTATACTCATTCAGATATTTTCTTCCTCTGTGTTCTGATGCTGGAATAGAAAGTGTGTCAAAAGTCTTTGTGACTAGGACAGAACCTAAAATGAATCCCAAACTGTCTGTGTAGTTTGTTCTGACTTGGAATGAGGGTAACCAGTCAGCTCCAGGGGAAAATAAAAATAGTCAAAATGGTTGTTTGGCCTCTTTTAGAGGTAACAATGTTGTCTGATTTTTAAAAATACTTTTGAGAGTCGATTCCTTCAGCATTTTGTAGATGAGTCATAGTCACCCATGACTATGTTGAGAGTGACTAACACTCAATATATTTCAAATGTCAGGGTCCGCACATGGAGATTACTGACAAGGATAAACCAGAGGTGCACTGAGAGCAAGGCCAGATCGTGGAACCCTCTGAAACAGAATAAACAGAATTAGCACAAAGTACCAGAGGTTTATCCCTTTACAGAAATAACCCAGTCACTTGGATGGTTTATTCACAGTTGGTGGTTAAGCCGTGGCATCTACTGGAACTCTCTAAAGGAGACTAACGTATCACTGATATAAGATAGGCTATGAGTTAAGTAGTTACAACATATCTGGAGCAACATCCTAACAGAAGCTGAGGGCTGCACAGAGACTAGATAAAGTCTCCATCTTTTACCAAAAGAACTTGCCAGTTTCTCCACTACTAGGGAGGGAACGAGACCCTCTGTTTGAAGGGCACAACAATTCCAATAACCTTAAAGGTGTTCTTGGGTGGAAATTGGAAAAATTCTCGTCTTTGTTGTAGCCTGAATGGCACATTTCATCAGACTTTCCAACTCCACTAATCCTGATGTTGTGCCCACAGGTTACCTTTGAACACTCATTTGGTTTTTTCACTATCCTAATAGCAGGAAAGGAGCAACCTGGGCAATGCTTAAGAACATCCCCATTGTATGTGACTACATTGGCAACTAGTTTACAACAGTCTCTTGAGATTTCAGAAGCGTGGCTTTGTTCTTTGGAGCTAGATCACTCTTGATAGAATTGATGAAATCATGTTTCTGTACCGAATTACCCCAGTCAGACAGTGAGACAAAGCCCTACCTGAGAAGCCAGTTCTTGGATTTCTTTTCCCTCTTCCTTGCTTCTCTTTTCGATATAATCTTTATTGAAATACCACCTGTTTTTGTCTTTAAATGATTCCTCAGAAGTAATTTACACTGAAAATTTGAATTCCATTGATTACGAAAAGCTTCTATCAATGTAACCTTTGTCTACACTAAATGAAATGCATCATGCTGATCAATTCAGGCAAAATGCCTTGCCCCCAAGAAGAAATTATTTGGCAGTTGTCCTTTTTCACTTTCTTGGCCACTACCAATCTTACTTAAATCCACCCAATAACCCAATTGTCTGGTCTGTAGGAATATGAATCTAATAACCTGCCACTTATAGTGAACTTTGCTTCATTCTTCAATGATGGGAGCTATGAACCCTGTCATCTTTCTTCTTGGGCACACTGTTTTCTGTGGTTATCACTACCTTAGTGATGGCATTGATCATAAGTATCCTCTAGACCATAAAGTGTTAATCTCTTCCATAATCAGCTTTTTTTTTTTTTTTGAGACAGAATCTCACTCTGTCACCCTGGGTAGAGTGCCATGGTGTCATCATAGATCATAGAAACCTCCAACTCCTGGGCTCAAGGGATCCTCCTGCCTCAGCCTCCCTAGTAGCTGGAACTACAGGCGCATGCCACCATGACTGGCTAATTTTTACCATTTTTAGTAGAGACAGGGTCTCACTAGTGCCCAGGCTGGTCTCAAACTCCTGAGTTCAAGCAACTCTCCTGCCTTGGCCTCCCAGAGTGCTAGGATTACAGGCGTGAACCACCATGCTTGGCCCATAATCAGCTTCTTAATATGATAGATGGACCGATACACACGGGGATAACAAGTTGTGGACATCTAAACAAGGTCCTGGGATGAACTTGGAGCACAGTGCAGTCGGTCATTTCCATCCATCCTCATGGGATTGTGCAATGACAGTGAGGGGTGTGAGAATGGGAAAATGTCCTGTTATCTATCCTCGGGAAATAGCAGTTTGGTGTGAAGGGAAAAGCACTGGACTGGGAATCAGGAAATCAAGTCGCAGGATTGCTTTTAGCTGTGCAAATGTGGGCAAGTGGCTTCTCCTCTCTGGGTCTCAGTTTCCACTCTGTAAACCGAGTGGATTAGCTTAGGTGGTTTTTATTGGATGTGTATTGGATGAGGGGTGGAGGAAAGGTGGCCAGAGAGAAAAGGAAATGGGAAATAACTGATCTCAGAAACCTAAATAAGCACAAACTAACTTGACTATGAGGTGAAATTTAAGACCATAAGCCTGGATAAATTATTAGGAGTGTGCAGATGGGTGAAAAATTCAACCCTGTTACAAAGAGCGCTGAAACTCTGGAGTCTGAAATCCTATCTCTGATATGCTCTGTGTTCGGGCAGCTTCATCTTTCTGAAGACTCCCTCATCTAGAAAATAGAGAGGCAGTGATCATTTATACACAAGCGTGAACAGCATATTATTTACAGAACCCCCAGAGATTAAGATGCCTTCTGTTCAGGCTGTGCCTCCATAATCTCTGGCAGTTTGAAACGAGGAGGCAGGGGAGGACGTGTGATACGGGGGAAGAATGTCATGCCCACGCATTGGACTGTTGTTTGTGCGTGCTTCTGGACAGAATGCTCTTGTGTAGAAGCAGCCCAGAATCTTATCTATCATCTGGTTGTCAGGAAGGAACTGTGGTGTATCTTAATAGTAAGCAATGGAAAATCTGAAACTTCATAAATACTTAATAATCATATTGTGTGTTACATGAGATTATGCTCAGACAATGAATAAAATTCCTGAAGGCAGCACAGAGCAGGGCAAAATGCTATGAACCGAGGGGATGGACTAGGTCCTAGTCCTTATACTGCCGGAAACTTTCTAACTGACCTTGGGCAAGTCTCTTAACATCTCTGGATTTTAATTACATCAACTGTAAATCACAGGGAAAGGAGAATGCTGGGGTGACTTCTGAAGTTCCTTCTAGTTGTAAGATTGGACTCCAAGAGCCCTGAATACAAACGATATTCCTAAAATACTCATAAAAACCCTATCCAAAGGATAAACTCCTGGCTGAATACATACATCCACCCAGCCATACTCAAGTGTCTTCAGTCCCTACAATATGACCTCCCACCATCCTCAGCCAGGCAAGTACATTGGCCTGCATATGTGTCATTTCTGGTCACACTTTCAGCATTTGTTTATGCTGTTTCCATTTCTACAATAGCTTTCTCATTTATCCACCTGAGAAAATATTACGTACCATTCAAGGTACACTTCAATTGTCAATTCCTCTATGGAGGTGAATTGTTCCCGGGTCTCCCCTTGGAGGTCCCCTTATAACGGGTGACAGCATGTGTTATGTTACATACATAATTAGTGGAGTTAATGTCTATCTGTCAGCTTATTGGTGACTTAAGGGCAGGGATTGGGTTTTATGTCCAGTGCCTAGCTAGACCCATGCTTGTCATACAGTAAGAGCATAATCCAATGTTTCTTGAATAAATTGCAACGATGGTGGCTTTCAGAATCATAATTTACTGATTTAGGATCTTATATGCCAACCTTTAGGCTGGGTCTCACATTATGAGCTTATTAACCTACTGGGACTCCTTGCCCCTGCTAAAGTTGGAGGGGGCTTCTTGTAGAAGCTTATGGGGGCCAATTATAAAACCACTGATCTCTGGCCCTATTTTTCACTTCTCAATTATTGGAAGCCCAGCAATGCTTTTGAGCTATTACAGATCTCACATTGACATGGCTGGATTTCATCTGGGGAAGGAAATCAAAAGTAAATTCTGTCTCCATCAGCTAGAGAATTAGAAACAATGAACAGCACATTACTCTGAGCCGCATTCTCAGTGGAGGAAGAGTGCCGTTGGCATTTTGGGTGGGACATTTATTTATTTTGTAGGATTGTCCCGCTTAGTGCAGGATATTTAGCATTCCAGATCTCAGTCCACCAAAAGCCAATAGTAACACCCACTCCCAGTGTCTGTGACAATAACTAATACCCCTTAGTGAGGTGACATTGCCCCAGCTCGAGAACCATTGATTTAGAAGAAACCAGGAGGCCTCCTTGTAAGTACCATTTTCTAGACTTGCAAGTTTAGATTTGAGATCTTCTTAACCCTAAAGACACTGATTTGGCTGTCAACCCTGGTTCAGAATTGGGTATCAGCAACTTGAGAGTTATTTTTCACTGAGGACTGAAAGGATGGAAAATCCATCCTTTTCCTTTGTATAGACATTATGGCTTACAAGGAGCTTTAACAAATGCCATCTCACTGGTCCTATCTGTGGTGTGAGGGACAAATTCTACTACTCTCATTTTAAAGATAAGAAAACTGAGTCTTGAAGAAGTAGAATGACACTGGCTCAAGTCTCATAGCCAGTACATTTTGAAGGTAAGACTGGAAACCAGATCTTATAACTCCTAGACCATCACACTACCCACAAAGTATCTACAAAGCTGTAGAGGCAGAAGTAGAGTTACGCATTCTACAATTAGTTTTGGTGTTGGGAGGATATGTGGCTAGTTTATCAGCCACATATATCAGAAACTAGAGCTAAAGAATAAACCAGAAACTACAGCCAAAGAATACACACACACACACACACACACACACACACACACACACACATACACATTATTTGGCTACTGTCAGAGCATTCAGATGATTAGACATGCCACGTTAAATGCTGGATGCTCATTAGCAGATTTAGTACACGTTGAAATCCACAATGAAATAGATGGGTACTGCGGTGTACTGTTTTTATGACTAATTTGGTAACGTAGGTTTAATGAGAAGAAAATAAATTTCACAACATGACTTTAAAATGTTAGTCTTACTCTTGACCCCAACCCACCTCCAGGAAATGGCATTCTGGGAGCTCTTCTTCTCTGCCTTAAAAGCTGTCTTGATTGAGTCAAAAACCCGGAGGCATAAGCCAGAAGATTAGTGAACAGTGAAGATGTGGTGGGCTAACTTTTGTAGCTTTAGCAGTGCTGGGTACTGCACCAGCTAACATTCATTTCTGGTGGTGTGGCTGTCCACACTTTCTGGGAAGAGGCAGCACAGTGGTTCTCATTGCATGCAGCAGCCTACAGAGCAACAACATTCAATACTGAACCATTGAAATAATTGATCAATGTCATCAATTGCAAAAGGACAAGAGTCATCTTACAGAAAGACAATGCAGATCCCTACATGGTGTCAACAGAACCACAAACCTGAGGTTCTATTCACCCTCTTGATTGCTCTTCTAGCCAGAAGATGGAGGTAAAATATAAAATCCCAGGAGAGAAGGGGCTTGTGTAGTAAGTGGTCTATAAATGACACACATCAGTTATCTGAGAGACTTCTGGTTTTCATAGAGTCAGTGTAGCATGATGGCATAAACTTGTTAGCTGTTTGAATTTGGACAGATTATTTAACTACTTTAGGATCCAGGTTTCTTATCTGTAAAATGGGGATAATAATGTTACCAACCTTATAGAGTCATAATAAACATAAATAAATATTAGCTGTCATTATTATCATTGTTATCAGGTGAAGTACTGGCATGAAATTCAGAGCTTCCAATATGTAATGATGTAAAAATAAGAATCTTGATTTATTTGTAATTCTTTGGGCTTAATGAGGCAGAATAGAGATTATTCAAGCCCTTAGCCCTATTTCATAAAACCAAAGAATGTTTTAGCTTGCAGGGCCTGGAATACTATTTAATCCAAATATCTCATTTAAGAGATGAAGATAAAGAAGGTAAGAGGAGTTAAATAGTTGCCAAAATTCTTGCAACAAGGATTCTGAAGTTTTGAATCCTTTTCTCTGGCTCTTAGTTTCACCCATGAAATTTCTACATGTTGGCTATCCTTAACCAGAAGTTATTTCACCTAGAGGTACAAAGGGAAATAGAAGTCAAATATATCGACTTTCCTACTCCTATAAGCTCTGATAAAAATTTGGTAGAAGGGGTTAAACTCATAGACTAAACAAGTTTTCATGACTAATGAAAAGATGAATGATGTTAAAAAATGTACAGAGGCCAGGTGTGGTTGTTCATGCCTGTAATCCCAGCATTTTGGGAGGCCAAGGTGGAAGAATTGCTTTAGGCTAGCAGTTGGTAATCAGTCTGGGCAACATAGTGAGATCCCATCTCTACAGAAAAACTTAAAAATTAGCTGGGTGTGGTGGCACACACCTGTAGTCTCAGCTACTCCAGAGGCTGAGGTGGGAGGATCACCTGAGTCCAGAAGTTGGAGGCTGCAGTGAACTATGATCATGCCACTGCACTCCAGCTTGGGTGACACAGCAAGACCCTATCTCTAAAATTAAAAATAAATAAATAAATAAATAAATACATAAAATAAAGTATGCAAAGAGAAGTAGATTGAAAGAGAGGAGACTCAAGTCTTATTTAAGCCTCTGTCATTAATTTGGGTGACTGTTCTCAGACTCAATTCCTCTGAAAAGTGATAGAGTTTGGTATGTTATTGTTACAAATTATTGCTATAATAGCATTCTCTATGGATATAATCTCTAATGAACAATTAAGTCTTTCCAATTATAAAGATCATTTTGTCAGAATTTCAAACACCCGGGTACAATTGTTTTTATTTAAAGGTTATTCAAAGGAACAAACAAATGAAAAAAAATTTAAAAAGTGAAGAGGCCATGGAAACAGCTTGCTTATTTGTAGGACAATTTATTGGGTTGGAATATTTTGCCTTTGGCAAATGAGAATCAGTTAATTCTAGGCATTTGCTTATTAACTTGATAGAATGGAATGATCTGTTTTTCTTTCATTTTTATCAGTAACCACCAGTTAAGACTCTTAAAGGGAATCTCAGTTATTCCTGGAAAAGGGATAATATTCTGTGAACTGTCAACTGTGGTGTCACCAACTCTCCTCTAATTAACATATAAGCTTTCATTTTAAGCTAAGCGTCTTCTGCATTTAGGAACAATAGCAATTGACTGCCAGTATGACAAAGGCCAACCAAATACTTTCTCAAGGAAATAACAAGTATTTATTTAAGGTAAAAGTGTAAAAGCGCACACAACTCTATTTAAGCTTTAAGTTTAGGAAGTTGTCTCAACACAGTGAAATGAAAAACCTTGGGCTGATATATCCCTTGTTCTCTGAGGAAAGCAGAAAGACATAATTCTTGGAGCAGCCTATTTTGGCCATCACTACTTAAGCCTAAGAGTGTGGTTGTTAGGGTAAGATTTGATGTCCTCTGTTTGCCTCCTGTTTTATTTGCTAAAGTAAAATACCGTAAAGAATACTCACTTTTGATAGAGAAGGTTGGCTAGATGAATGTATGGCATGAACTGACCTGGAACAATGGCCTGAATTCAACAAATATTTATTGAACACCCATGTGCCATGCTATAGGTGTTCCAAACACCCTTCACCACAGCACTTCTGTGACAATATAGGACATTCCTCAATTACAACATTGATTAAATGGATGGTCAGATGCTATATGCATGTGTTTCAAAGCTACATTTTCAGTTCTTGGGATATAAAATCATGGGCAGTCTTGGATATTTCTCAGGATATAAAATCAGGGACAGTCTTTAAGCTACAGACAGAGAAAATTAAACTCTTTTCAGCTCCAAAGTAATGACATTTTCCCCTTTCCAAGGCATAAGTACCACACAGTGAATAAACCATGACTCCCAACAAAAGATATTTATTATTAAAGCTAGCATGATCTACCAGATGCCAGAGGCGACAACCTCACTAATTTTCCCTTCGATAATATAATTCCATTTGCAAAAAAACCCTGAGAATGGCATTCTTGACCAGCATCAGGGGCTAAGAGTATGTCTCAACTATTTCTCTGGCAGAGCATCTTACAAGTTACCATCCATGCCTTCGTTAACACTTAACAAAGTCTTAACTAGATCCCTAAAGAAGGAAATAACCTGTTAGAAATCCTGGAACCAGAGATAAAATCTAATGCCCTTGTCCATACTCAGCTTGACTTCTCAAGCATTTTGCCAATAAATACATACATAAACAGACTTCATTGAACTTTCAGGAAGAGTAATAACCATAATAAATACAATTAAGAATCATCCGATGGAATAGCTTCATTTCCAGGCTTATTGTCTACAATGTCTGAGCTTTGTGTTAGCTTTTGTGTTGTAAGACAAAAATATTTAAGTATCAAAATGGTGAGCCATTATATACGGTATGGCTGCATTTGAAAGGCACTCCTACTTGAGGCATAAATAGCATAGATCAAGGTGCAGGAATAGGCAATAGATGCCAGGTTTGGGAGTAAATGTTAGCCAGATGCTTAAGGTTCTATCAATAGATATTACCTTAGAGAATGAATGGTACAAAGACTCCTTATTTAAGGTTAGAATCCCTAATGCAACTTCAAAGATTCAGTTAATCAATGCACGATATAGAATTAATCTTATTCTCACTGATTTATGAGAATGGGTAGAAGCTTATTTTAATTAGTAATAAGTAAAAATATTTCCTTTAAATTATCGCTCTCACCCATTCATATTGAAGAATATCCCTAATACTTTTTTTATTATCTCTGAACTCCTATTACCATGATCGGATAATTATTGACAATTAATTTAAAACTATTAGTTATGTCTTCTCTCAACTCATGGAAGAAAAAAGAAAAAAAAACTATTAGTTAAAAGGCAAATGCTGTTTCAAACCACTGAGACCTCCTAGTTAAAAAAAATTTTTAATCCTGAGAAAGAAATGTTCAGGGCCAAATAAACCAAACCACAAACAATGCACAGTATTTCAATTGCTAGAATCTGACCAACCAGAAATCTCAACAACCAAAATTATTTTCCTTCAACATTCCACTTTTTAGTGTAATAAATGACAACAAAGGCAAAATACATTCATATCAGTGATTAAAAGCATTTAGAAATGCATTCAGCTTAAAATACTCTATTTGCATATTGACCGTACCATATGTATATAAAATGATCAACCACTGCAGATTCAGTCATGTTCCTTACAAAGTACTTTCATATACCTGCACTTTGAGTTTCACAATAGCCTTTTGACATAGTTATGGCAATTCTCATCAATATTTTGCAGATGAAGAATTGAAGCTCTAGAGGGCCTTATAATGTCACCAAGTAATAAGTAGCCCATGTACTACTGACTCTAAGTCTTATAATTCTTTCCATGTTTATCATACTATGCTTATGAAGATAAGATACACACACATGTTATCACATATATGTGTAATATATGAACTTGAATTTTCAATAAGAACTTTCAGATCATTTCTAAGCTGAAATTCAGGAAACCAGCAGATCCCATTCATAGAACATTTTACTTTATAGTAAAATGGAATCCATATGAAGCAAACCTCTGAAGTAATCAGCTCCTTAAGACCTGAGACATGTGCTCTCCTTGCTAGCCTAATTGTCCTGGGCATCTTTGGGCTGCTGGGAATATACTAGCCATAAGTGGCTTTTTCTCCTTTCTTGGAAGAAGCTTCAACAAGAGTAGGTCCTTACTTTTCCCAATTCCTAGTTCTTGGTTGCTGTGAGGTTGTTTCAAAACAGCATTGTCCAACAGAACTTTTTGCAATGATGAAAACTTTCTATATCTACACTGTCCAATAAGGTAGCCATTAGCCAAATATGATTATTAAACCCTTGAAACATAGCTAGTGTTACTGAGGGACTGAATTTTTAATTTTTAAAATTTTACTTAATTAAAACTTAAATGTAAATGGCAACATGTGGCCAGTGATTACTATGTTGGACAAAGTAGTTCTAGACAGTTTAATTTGTTGTTCACAGAGCCCAGGGTACCTCATCAATAACATTCTTGCAGGATCACCTAGAGGGGGTACAATAGATGTTATATATTTAATTATGAGTTATGTCTTAATTGACTTTAGAGGGAACTTGAAGCAGGATGTTGGCATTAGCAATAAGAAGGCACATGAGGATTTTTAAGTAAGCAATAACAAATGAGAGTATGTTGTGGTAAATATTAAGAGATGAGAGAGCAAAACGATGTCATTTGAATTGAATTTGAATTTCTAGACCCTATGTATTGGATTGGGACAGAACTATCAATTCAATACAGAAATCAAATTAATGAAGATGAGATTTTACTATGGGCTGGAAAGAGAAGCAAGAAGATAGGAACAGAACATCAGGTTCTGCTGTATGTTAGAGTGCACTAGAGCTCTAGGACCATTTCTAATGAAGGTACCTATTTGATAGAACTGTGAAGATTCCATGAAATGATTGATATAAGAATTTATCATAGTGCCTACCATGTGGCAAGCATTTTATATATATTAGCACTTGTAATGGTCATTATTTATGCCTACATCTTTTTAGGGACTCTTCTAAGTCCCTAGGAGAATGTGGGAAGCTGCTTCAGCTAATCAATTTTGGGAAAAATTTTTTTTGGGAATAGGTCATAGAAAAGGAAATATAGACAACATAAGGGCAAATTGAGAAGTTACATGCCACCATTCCCATTTGTGAATTGCTGCCATAGAGAAAACTCTTACTGAGAAAGGTGGGTCATATTTCTCAGGTGTATTGGGTCAGATAACACTGGAATAGTGGGACCAGAGGGGAAAGAACTGGAAGAAGTAGCCAAGAGGACTTCTTGTATTTTAGATATTTGTATTTGTGGTATGTTACTGAATACAGTTTATGATTGCTGATGTTCCTGTCAAAGATAATCAAAGAAGGCAGCATGGAAGAGTATTTCAAGAAGAATCATGGAGTAGTGGGAAGGACACTGGCCCTGGAATGAAGTCAACTGGGTTCTAATCCTAACTTTTAATCATATGGCTTAGGCAAATGACCATCTTTTGGTTCCCAACTTCTCCTTGTGAAACGATGGTGCTGAATAGTCTTTAAGGTATTCCAGCCCTAAGATTCAACAGTATAACTCTAAATATGAAAGCACACGTGATCTCGGATTCTCCAGGATTCCTGAACCCCTGCTGCTCTTTCAGGAAAGTCTGCTGGTGTAGTCCTCTAACCTGCTTCTGTAATCCTGGAGCTCAAGTTGTGTGAACAGTGGTATCTCAAGCAGCATGCTTGAGAAAAACAGTTGGAAGGGTGGGAGTGAGTGACAGTGGGTAGGAGAACAGATTAAGAGGAAAGGGTTGGAAGAGAGAGCAGAGTGTGCAGAAAGGAAAACCAGGCCTCCCTCCTTTGTCATTCTCTTGCTATAATCCCCAATAACAGCTATTCAAGGCCAAATACCAAATAGGGGGGTGAAAATGGCTTGGACTTTGGAGTTAAGCAAACATGAATTTGAATCCAACCTCTGAATTTAAGATATCTAACTTTAGTTTCCTTATCTGTGTGATACTTATGGTTAGCAGCTACTGTGAATGTTTAAATGAGATGATATTGCTTAGTTGGTGTTCAGTAAGTTCTCTCTTAACTAGGCCTCCCGAAATTGGTTTAATCCTCCCCCACCTCACCCATAATATGAAAAATAGGCTGTGGCTCATACTTGCAATCCCAGCGCTTTGAGAGGCCTAAGTGGGAGGATCACTTGAAGCCAGGAGTTCAAGACCAGTCTGGCAACATAGCGAGACACCATCATCTCTACCACAAACAAACGAACCGTGTGCAGTTAAAGAAACAATTACACAGGGCTTCTTAGAGATCTATATCTAGAGCATGCTGTGGGAAAGAAGGGTGCTAAAGAGAGAAAAAGCCATAACCAGGAAGCCTCGTCCTTTGTGTAGCCTTACAATTCTCTGGTTTTTGAAAGTTACAGAAATGTTTATAAAAACAAGCATCCCTAACTGCCTTTTCAACATTTTACTAACAGGAAGAGTCAGTGCGCAGGCAGAGGAAACAGAACCTGTCGTTAGCAAAGCTGGATCCTGGAGTGACACCCACTCCTTGTTCTTCCACCCAGGAGTGCTGGGAACCTCCTCCCAGGCGGAGTCCGGGGAAGCAGAGAACCGAGGAAGGCAGAGCACCTTTATCTGTTTCTGTAGGTCGCTTGCTTAGACTCCTTTCCGTGGTTCTAACGTAGTTTCTGCTCGCAAGGAATGCAGGCTAGCTGTGAGCCGCCCCAGCCTCCGAGAACTTTCAGCACCGCGGACAGCGCCCTCCCTCAAGCCCGAGTCGTCTGCTCTGCGGCCCAGGCTCCCGCCAGGTGTTATCCTGACCCCTGCGCTTTCCCAGACCCCATACCTCAGGGGAAAGCAGGTTATCATGCTGTGGCCCTTGGTCAACCCCGGCCAGTGACATCCCCCGCCACATAGGCGAGAATCCCTTCGCCAGAGCCGGTTCCATTGAGCCTCTCAGCTCAAGACCTCGACGAACCGAGCTTCACCCGGGTAGGGGGAAGCGCCCTGCTGCTCTAGCCTTCCCGCATCTTTTCTCTGCCTTTCCTTCGCTTACTCTTCAATCGAATACAAAATACACGTTTGGGGGCGGGGCGACACGACAGAGAGGAGGTTGGGGGCTGCATCCCGAGTGAACACGCCGCCCCGCCTCGCCCTCTGGATTCGTGGGAAATTGATGTGCATTGGGGTGAGGAAGACGGAGCCTGACGGGGCGAAGCAGCGCAGGCCAGAGTTCTCTCCCTGAGGCCGCCCGCTCTCAGCAGAGAGCTTCCCTGGACACTTCCCCCCTCACGTCCTCCTCGCCGCCCCCGGCGTGTCACCGCTCTCCGGGGACAGCTGCCCCTGGGGCGCAACCGGCCTGGTCCGGGCTCTGAGCTCAGCCGGAGTCCCTTTGAAGAGTTTGCTATCAGGTAAAAGGGACGATGTTGCCCCCGCCCTTCCCTCGGGCTGCGGCCGGAAAAGCTGCTCTTCTTTCCCGGGCGCAGTCCCAGGCGGAGAACGAGGCTGCCCGAGCCGGGCGAGTGCCAAGGCGGGGGAGGCCGGCCCGGCGTGTGCCGGGACCCGGACCGGCCGGACGCTGCTCCCGGCTCGGTCCTCTGCCTCTCGCTCCGCAGCGCCGGGGCTGCATCTGCCCCCGCCCTCCTGGCAGCTCCCGCGGGCTGTCGGGGCCCTATTCCGGCCGGAGCCGGGGGACCCCGACCCAGCGCCTTCCTCCTTGCAGGGAACCCCTTCCCGGAGGGCGCGCTCAGCCTCCGCGCCATGTTCGCGCTCTCCCCTCCCGGCGGCTCCGGCTCCGCGGTTCATGCGGGGAGAGAGGATCATCCCAGTCCGAGGGGTTCCGCTGGGTCGCGGAGGTCGCGGATGGGGACCTCTGCGGCGAAGGGGGCCGTCACTCACCCGAGGGGCTGGAGGCGACGGACCGGCTGCCGAGGCTGGTGGCTGGCGGTTCGCACTTACAGCGCGGGGCCGCCTCTTCGGCTGTGATAGGAGGTGGCGGTGGCGGCAAAGGCAGGCAGCAGGCAGCCGCTGCTGCTGAACAGCTCCTCAATTATTCAGATCGCGCCCCCCTCCCCGAGACCCCTCCCGGCGCCTGCCAGTCCTCCCTCCAGCTCTCCTGTCTCCACCTCCTCGGAGTCACGTGGCCCGCCCAACCCCTTACATTATTGAGCCCAGACACCCCCCTCCCCCCTACTCCGCCGTGTCTGCCGCTCGTAACTCCTCGCTGGCCTCCTGAGCCTCCAGGTGCCACCTCCTGTGTCTCAGGCTGCGTGGAGGCTGAGGGGGTCTGGGATGGGGGCAATTGTCTGTCCTGGGAAAACAGGAGGAGGGCAGGACTTTATAGCATCGGTGTATTGGGAAGGCATCTGTCTGCACCTTCCCCTCTGTTAGATTCGACTACTCAGACCCGCTTCTTGCCCTCCGGAAGCTTCCCCGTCCTCTACGGAGCCCTTACTGGTCTTAAAGTTCTTCTGCCTCCCTCAGCTCTACTGGAGAGAAAGGATGGTGGAGGTTAATTTCTTCTCTCTTCCTAAAGTAGACAAGACCCACCTCCTTCTCCAAAGCTCAAGTAATCCCAGTTTATCTTCAACATCTTATGGATGCAAAGACCATGGATTTGAGATTTGAACACTCACCTGGAATTCCAGTCTGCATGACCTTCGAGCATTTAACTTTCTTCTGTAATCTGTGAAATGACCATTTCACAGGATTGTCACTTAAATTAGAAATCATCATGTTCTTGGAATTGCCCAGCCCAGTATTGGACACATTATTTAGAGCTCAGTAAATGAGAGTCCTTCATCCCCTGCCTCTGTTAAAATAAATTTCAGAAAACAAAAAGGATGTGATATGTGCTAGTAGAGTGGAAGCATCTTTTTTAAACATGGAAGGAGACATCTGTGAGGTCAGGCTAGATAGATAACCCAGTCTAAATGGGAACAGGAGAGACAAAAGTCTTATATTTTGCCTTGGTTCTTTTAAGGTGAATGTCCCAGAGCCAAGTTTTGTCTCAAAAGAATGGGGACTAGATGGTACCAACCAGATGTGCTTGGCTGCCTGAGTGAATAAAATATTTAACATGCATTTCATAGATTGATTTGGATGGAAGGTACCTACATGAATTCTTGTACTTTTGGTACAAGCCCCTCAGAATACATGGGAGCTGATGAAATGTAACTCTCCACCATTGGAAATAAATTCACTGGGCTTGTGTTTGGGGAGAATACTAACTGATTGACACCCCGTCCCTAAGATGGAGTTGCTCAATTCAAATCTAGCTCTAGGTTGTGAGTCTACCCTGGGTCCCAAGGACTCTGGGTTCTCCCCAGAAAGATGGCTGACTGTTGCCAGGACAGTATTGGTAAGTTCACCTACTTCAAACTCATTACTGCCTTGGACAAGCATCCAGACCTGAAGTCTGGAGATAGTCCCATAATTTCTGAGTAGTTTTTCAGGGTGTGTCATATCTCCTGGGATCCCCAAGAAACTGTGAAACATTGCAGAAAAAATGTAAAATTAAAAATCATAAATTTGGAATCTTAGTGCAGGCTCTGCTAGTTACTTATCACACGATCTTTGACAAATCACATAGACTCTCAGAGTCATATTTAAAATGAGAAAAAATGTCTATCTGTCTTTTCTATAAGATAGTTGTGATGTTTAGATGGGATAATGCATGAGAAACCACTGTGAAAGGTAAAAAGTAAATGAATACAAAAAAGTAAATGAATACAGTGCATAATATTAATATTATGCACTGAAGAAAACCCTGAGTCTACTCTTGTCCAGATGCACTATGGGGGTGAAGAGATGGAAAGATGGGATTTGTCATGGAATAGGCAAGTACTGAAATGTTGGCGTGTTTCTCTAAGTCTGCATGAGTGCCTGTAATTCAAGGAGTGATGATTTGAGGTGTGCATGCTTTGTTTCATTCTCCTCCATGATGGATTTCTGAATTAAATTTCCATTTTTTTCTTTGGCCTTTTATCTTTAGAACAACACCAGCTACAATTACGGTGGTTACGAGTATTTACTATCTGAAATAAATCTGTGCATGTATTTCAGGACAGCAGGGTTTAGGTTTTTTAGCTTTTGGTAGTTAAATTGATTTGGATTGGTATTTCAAAATGGCTTTGATTTCAAAGAAAAAATAGTCATATTTCAGGAGCAATTTCCAGATACTCATCAGCAGTTGAATGGTGATATGCGTTTCTAGTCTATTGTCAATAAACCCAAGGAAATCCTGAAATCCCTCACCCTTTTGCAAAATCCAATCCTGTTTCCTGTTTCCCTTTGTTGTTCTTTAGAAATTACCAATCTGGACATTTTTATACTTAGCGAGAACAAAAGACCAGAAGGTGTCAACCATGCTCCTATGCACACTACCTAGAAAAATTGTCCAAGTTAGGTAAAGCCTGCCTCTGACTCCTACCCACCTCTGCATTGTCACCAGAAAACATGAGGAAGAGAAGAATAAGCATGAAGTCATTTGATTTGGCCTCAATATGGTGCCTTTATGAACGGTTACTTGGATGAGTATAAATTTTAGAAAACTTTGAACATTTTCACCAGAAATTGCTCTAGGACTCTGAATAATTTTTTAAAACCAATTTTGAATGCCCAGGTCAATTTTACCCAGCAAATGACAGAAAAGGGAGCTAAGGGGACAGATCTTGCATAGATTGCAATACAAAGTTACACCTTAATAAAGATTTCTTGTTAAGGTTTCCCTTGGGTCCTTCTCCCTTACTTATAAGCTCTTATCTTTGGCCTAATGACTGCTAACTTTATTATAAGCCACTGCAAACACTTTCTAGCTGTAGGGAGAGCATTAATGAATCAATAAATAGAAATGCAGTAGACAAAAATACAGTTAGATATTTAGAACCATGCACAGCAGCAAAAATTGGCACACAGCTCAGTTCCAGAGTTAAACAATGATATTACAGAGCCACTGATAATTAGATCTTGAAAGTGCACATCCTAGTTTTCTTGTTCCAACAGTTGGAATATGGAGCTGTTGATTTGTTTATTCAACATGCTCTAAACACTCAAGATACAGCCATGAGCAATACAGAAATGGTTCTACTTTCCTTGAGTTTACGGTCTAGGGGAGAGGGTCTGACCGTGAACGAGTAAACAAAACAGTGGAATTTGGGGATGGGTATATACATACACAAAGAGTGCAATGCGCA
>CAUYSK010106746.1:0-12291 GCA_963575035.1 Avahi laniger
AATAAAAGGTGCTGGGAAAATTGGATAGCCACATGTAGAAGACTGAAACAAGATCCGCACCTTTCACCTCTCACAAAAATCAACTCATGATGGATAACAGGCTTAATTAAACCTAAGGGGTGAAACTATAAGAATTCTAGAGGAAGATGTTGGAAATACTCTTCTAGACATTGGCCTAGGCAAAGAATTTATGAAGAAAACCCCAAAGGCAATCACAGCAACAACAAAAATAAATAAATGGGACCTGATCAAATTAAAAAGCTTCTGCACTGCCAAGAAAACTATCATGACAGCAAACAGACAACCTATAGAATGGGATGAAATATTCTCATGTTACACATCCAATACAGGGCTGATAACGAGAATCTATAAAGAACTCAAGCAAATCAGCAAGAAAAAAATATGTCATTTTCCAATCAAAGAAACTAGGTCTCCTTGGAGAAGTGGAGATTTTAGGGCTGAGCCAGGAATAGACAAGGTCACTAGAGCATCTTATGGTGTCAGAAAGTAAAAATGTTCCTAAACAAAAAACAAAAATAATAGCAACATTAACAAGAGACAGTGTTGGAGAAACATCAAATTCACACAGTAGCTAACTGAAAGAACTTTAAGTAGTCAATGTAAATTACAAAATAAATGATGTAATATTATATTTTATATAAATCCAATAAATGAAAGCAAATAGAAAAATCTCTATATAATAGATCAATAAATGGAAGAGAATAGAAAAATCTCTCATGCAGTAAAACTTCAAATAATTGACTTAAATATCCAACTTTAAGGAGGGAGACAATAATTCCACATCCCTTAAGTGTAGGCTGCATATTGTGACTTTCTTCTGCAGTATATAGATGTGAAGGGATAAAATGAGTAATTTTACAATGAAGAAACTTGACAAACCTCATCTTAGCAAGGTGATCAAAATTAACATCAAATGTGATAACTTGTTTTAATAGCAGATACCCTTGTTGGGAGATTTGATTTTAATGTGTCTCAGCAAAGATTTCTTTATGTTTATTTGGGGTTATTTTTGCTTCATAGATCTGGATGTTCATTTCCCTCTTCACACTGGGGAAATTTGATGTCATTTCTTTAAATAAGATTTCTGTTTCTTCTTTCTTTCTGTTTCTTTTTATCATTTAGGACTTTTGTAATGTGTATATTTCTTCATTTGATGATGTTCCATAAGTTCCATAGGCTTTCCTCATTATTTTTCATTCTTTTTTCTTTGTGTTCCTCTGACTGGGTAATTCCAAATGACCTCTCTTTGAACTCACTTATTTTTTCTTCTGTTTGACTTGAGTTTGCTAATGAAACTTTCTATGAATTTTTCAGTTCAGTCATTGTGTTCCTTTAGCTCTAGAATTTCTTTGGTTTTTAAATTTCTATCTCTTTATCAAAGTTCTAATTTTGTTCATGTTTTGTCTTTCTGATTTTTATTTACTTGTCTCTCTATGTTCTTTTGTAGTTTCATTGAGATTCTTTTAAGATGATTATTTTGAATTCTTTGTCAGATGGTTTGTAGATCTCAATTTCTTTAGGTCAGTTACTAGTGCTTTATTTTATTCCTTTGGAGGAATGTGTCTCTGATTATTCATGATCATTGTGGTCTTGAGTTAATGTCTGTGCATTTGAAGAAGTAGGCACCTCTTCCAGTTTTTACAGATTGGGTTTGGAAGGAAAAGCCATGCTTCAATTAGTTTATTCAGAGATTCTGGGTGGAATGGCTGAAGCAGTTTCTGTGGGTGGGTTTGCTGCTAAAGTCTTCAGACAAGCAGGCTTGGCACCTGGGTCTTTGGGTGCAGTGTGGATTTTGAGTCTGTGAGGACCATCCTGGCCCTGGGATCCACTAGGATGGACCTGGAGCCTGAGTCCATGGGGCAGGCCAAGTGCTTGGGTCTCCAGAGATAGATAGACTACTTTCTGAGTTCCTAAAGTTTGGCTTGGTGCTGGGATCTATTAAGACAAGCCTTGAGCTTGGAGCCACAGGGTCTGCCTGGTGCTAGGGTGGATCTAGAACCCTGGTTCATGGGTGCTGGCCTGGTGCTTGCATCTTCAGGGTCTTGCCTGGAGACTGGGGCTTCAGGGGCCACCCCCGTGTTGGGATAGGCCTGGAGCCTTGACCATGGGGGCCATCCTAGTGCTGGGTTGGACCTAGAGTCTTGCTTGGTCTGTGGGGACTGGCTTAGAGCCTGGGTCTATGGGTGCTGGCCTAGTGCCAAGTTTCATTGGTGTGGGTTTGGTCCTGGGGTCTGCAGTGAAGTTGGATGCTCATTTCATTCTCCTTTCCTTATGTGTAGGGTGTCTTTCTCCCTGCTGTACTGCACAGGCTTGCGGGAGGAGTGACACAAGTAATGTGAAACTGTCTTTCCTATCCTCTTTAACACATCTTTTATTGTTTCTGTGCTCTACCAAAGTACTTTAGCCTCTCATCTGGATTTCTTAGGTCTTGTGAAGTTATTTTTATCAATGAATGTTGTTCAAATGCATGTTTCTGCAAGGGGATGAGTACTGAATACTCCTATTCTGCCATCTTGATGATGTTACTAACCTACCCTTGATAGGATTTGACGAAAATGACACTTTGCCTCTGAAGTCTGTTTTCCAGAATTTATAACCAAAATTTAATCATGATAAAAAGGTCAGACAAACCTCAATTCTACGAAATACCTGACCAGTATTCAAAACTTTCAAGATCATCAAAATGAAGCAAACTTTGAGAAACTGTCACAGTCTAGATGAGCCTTAGAAGACATACTGACTAAATGCTATGCAGTATCTTGATGTGATCTTGGGACAGAAAAAAAAAAGACATTAAGTAAAAACTAAGGAATTTGAATAAAATATATACATTAGTTAAAAATGTATCCATGTGGTTCATTAATTATGACAAATATGCGATATACAATGTTAACAATGGGGAAACTGAATGTAGAGCATATCAGAACTCTGTACTATCTTATAATTTTTTTAAATAGAAAGAATAGCTACTTTTTAAAAAAGTGTATCTCGGTGTAAACTGAAATAATTGTGAAGTTAGCAATGAGCAGAAATGAGAAACAAAGGATGGTGCATAGATTTGGGGGAGAGAGGCATAAGATGAATTTCATTCAATCTATTAGTCTCTTTTCTAGTCTTTTTTTTTTTTCCCAATACATTTCATGCAAGAAAAGTATTGACTCTAAACTGTGACTCACAATAAACTTAAAATATGTACATAAAAATTCAGTAAATAGAATTAAATGATATATATATAAATACTAATACATTACAGCCAATTTGGACTTATTCTATGAATGTAAATATGCTTTATTAGAATATCATCAGTTGATGTAACTCACCACATTAATAGAATGAGAAAAAAATTGATAGAATTAAAAACTCTTTAATAGTAACTTTTAGCATACGATGAGCAGAAAGGAACTGCTTTAAACTGATAAAATGTATCCACAAAATGCATATATATCAAGAACATCCTTAATGGTGAATTACTGAAAGATTTCTACTCAAAATTGAACTGGATCTTATACTAAATATTGAGCTGGATATAGATTTTATCTAATGCAATAAAGCAAGATAAAGTCAAAGTTTTATAGTAAAAAAAATAATTCAATATCCAAAAAATTCTTTATTTCCATAAACAAATAGTAATTAAAAATGAAATAAAAATAAAATGTACTTTCAACAATAGCATCAAAAACATCAAGTACTTAGGAATAAACTTAACAAAAAGTTGTATAGGACCAATGCACAGACATCTTCACTAAATATTTCTGAAAGAAATTAAAACAAAATATGTGGGGAAATATACCATATTTTTTATTTTGAAGACTCACTATTGCACAGATGTGAATTCTACCCACATTTTATCTATAGATTTAATATGATCCTATTCACAAGCTTAGCCAATTTTTTATTGTAGAAATGGACAAGGTGGGTCTAAAATATATTGGTCAAAGGACCAGAAATAGCCAAGACAATCCTGATAAAGACCAGAGTTGAAGGATTAACACTGATACATATTAAGATTTAATACAAAGGTGCAATAATTAGCAAGTAGAACATAAATAGAACAGTAGAACTGTATAGATAATCTATGAACAAATGTATTTGGGTATACATTTCTGTCTTCCTATTGTGTTTGGTATACATTTTTAGATATTTCCTAACATAAAAAGAGTGGCTTGCATAGTGTACTCGATGATTAACTATGAAAGCAGTGGCTAGTTAAATAATATCACAACTATTTCATGAAAATTTCACTGACCACTGTAATTCTTCCTTTATTGAACTAGGGGTTGATTATCTATATCTGTCACCCATTTCCCATTTTTTAGTTTAAAGGGCCTTGAAGAAGTGTGGGTGTCTTACATTTTTATTGTCTAACAGATCATTAAGACAATATTGTTTACTCAGAAAAAGGACCTTTCCTGGTACCCTCAGCTTCCCTCTTCAAAAACAATCACACCAACAAAACTAAGCCAAGTCAGGCCATGTTTCACTAAATCGAGTCAAATGATACACAAATGAAACAGAACTGAAATTCAACATAACAGGTCTCATAGCCCTAAGTTTTCTGTTTGCACTTTATAAACTATTTACTAATATCATTCTTATTCCCATATCTCTAAATGTGTCAACTGTCAAAAACAAATTTGAAAATTTGCTTCGAAAATAACTTGCTGTATTTCTAGAAACAACCTAGGATGTTCATCCTGAGAAAGTCATTGAAAGCTTCTTAGGGAAGACCTAGGAACCTTGGTAAAATGTCTTTGTAGAGCCTTCTAGAGACGAACTCTAAAAATCCATGTCAAATAGCCTTAGCGATTTAACAGTAGAGAAAACTTCTGAAGGATCTGTTTCCCCAGCAAAATTTCTGAGACATTTTTAAAATACTAGACACATAACCCCAGTCCCTGGTGGGATTTCTTTTAAAAAAAAAAGGAAAAAATAAAAAAGGTGGAATCGATGGATTGGGTAAAAGTTAAAACTGAATATTTAGGGCATTTCAACAAGCACCAAATCAATTTTATTACTTTTTCTACTCTTCACTTAAAACCATCTGGGGCTGTCATGTAGCCTCGTAGCTGCAGCCTTTTTTAAAACACTGTCAAGAAGGAATTGTCCAGATTGTCAAGAACACATGCTTACACCGCTGTACAACATTCGTATGAGGAATGCAGCTGATACAACAACGGGTAAAATTATTAGCATTCAGGAAGTCCGTAAGTATGAATAGCTCCAGGATAATGTAAATGTTTATAATGAACAGTCTGCAGTTGGAGATTTCACACCTTTTTTCACACCAAACACCTAATTTATTTTTTTATCTTTTTCTTGAAAATTTTTCCTTTATATTACATTTTCAATGTCAGAATATTTTCGGACACTGGAATATATTTTGGTCTTTTCAGATTTCAAAACTCCTACCTATGTCTCTGGGTGCCTCTCTTTCACCCCTTACAGATCTTTACAAAAGCAAAATCATTAAAGAGTTCTATTGTTTCACTATCACATAAGAGAGATGAAGGGGTATGGAGGGAATCCACGACAATTTTAGAATATGAAAATGGTATTTTGAGCATTAGTATTTAGAGTAATTAAACGGCAGCTCAGTTTATTCATATATTTTGAATACTATCAGAGTTTCATTTATTTGACTAATCACTATAAGTGGTCTTACTAAACATAGTAATACAGCTTCTGGCCTCACAGAGCTTACCCATTAACCTGTCACAATAGACGAATAAATATCCATGCATTATAATTTTAGTGGAAAAACTCTGAAATGAAAATGACATATCATTCTATTGGAAAAAACCCAGGACTTTAATTTTGTGGGTTTTTTTCTATCATACATTGTTCAAATGTGAACTTAAACGTTTGTGCTTACTTCGTAATCACCTAAAGATGTTCATTTAATCTTTGTCATGCTAATTCTGTACCATCCTTTGTACTCTAGCATATTGTTCCTCTATGGAAATATTTTTCTTTTTTTAATTCTCAATGGTTTTTTTTTTTGCTGACATTGCATTATTGGGGCCTAATAATTTTCCTGAGTCATTTTGGACCCTTTGAAGCTGTGAACAGAGGGATTTCCGGTGTGTTAAGATAACGTATCCAAGGAATTGAGTATGAGATGGCTTGTTGCTGAAGGGGCCCTGACTTACGTGCAAAGATAATTTTATTGTGTTCATGTCTTGCATACATCCTTCCAAAATCTAGATATTTCATTGAAAAAGAGGATAATTGCAAAAGAATGTCTTTGCTTTAGCTATTTACATACACTTGGCATTAGTACTTGGGATACTATGGACAACTATTCCAATAGGCATTCACTGGTCACCAACATACTTTGCAGATGGCAAGGTTTGGGCCGTTCGAGCAGCTGACTTCCAAGAGCCATTGCGATTCTGACATGCTGTGATCCCACGACTGCTATTAAATAATCAGGAAGCTTAAGGGCACAGATAAGTCAACAGTTGAGTAAAGCTGCAATGATCCCAAACCTGAAGAAGAGCCAACAATGATTTTGAGTTTGTTCACATATAGAATTAGATGATTTATTTACTTCTTTACTCATCTTCATCCACAGAAAATGCCATAAGTAACTGATCCGTATTTTCCCTTTGGTGATTTCTTCAGATGCTATGGAGGAGAGTTGGTATGAAATTACAGCTCCTCCCTGTTCTATGGGGAATCACGTACCTGCTTAGGATGCTCTAAACTCAGATTAACAGACGTGTAATCTGGATTTGCGAGAGATGCTACTGTGAGAGCCAGCTCACTTCTTTTATTCTCCCTCTCATTGCAAATACTTGTTTGGAATTCATTTGGTGTCTTTATTTGCTAATTATTTTTCAATTCTATTTAAAGGACTAGTGACTTCTCGTTTTTTTCTTTTTTTTAAGTTTAACAATGTTACTGCTTCTGTATCACTAAGCCATTCAACTGAAGGCAAGTATACTTAGAAATTCTTCCATTAAAAATATTTGATTATAAGTAAGTGGCAGAACAATGCATAAGCTATATTAAAGGGCAAGAATAAACCATTAGCGACATCAACTTTAACCTTAAACTAGTGATAGCTGGAACACTTGGCACCCTCCAAAAGTCCTGCAGGTTTTTTTGACCACTCCGTGTTTGGCTCTTCACACTGGCTAAGAATCATATAGAGCTGCTGCTGCAGATTGGAAAAAGAGCTTGAGGTCAGAGGTCGACACAGTGAGGGAGTTTGCTCTTTAAGAGGTTATCTGTGGATCTGCAAAGCCAAAGTGTAATTGGGTTTTGTGATGTGATTTTAGTGTGTAATTGTATATGATCTTAGATAGTTTCAAAGACAAGCTTGAAAGATTTTTCTAGCCTATTTGTGATAGCGATTTTAGGGATCATGTGAAATCTTGGATGGACAGTTCAGAATGATCAAAAATAGCCATCAGAAATGATACAGCAAGTACTTGATTCACTCTAATTATAATTTCGGCACATTGATTTTAACGTAATGTGTTCCTTCTTTTTAGGACATTACATGGGTTAGGAAAATAAAGCTACTTAGTTTTCATGGCTAGTATCAGTATAGCCTGTTTTATATCATCATCACGGTTCTCTTTGAACTTGAGTATTACTAAATAATTATAAAGAAAGAAAAAAAGTTAGAGCATTACAATTGGTCATCTAGTTTTGTTTGTTTGTTTGTTTTGACATTAAGTTTCTGATTTTGGAATATTCTTAACAATGGGAAATAAACATTTCCTTATTGTTTTAGTTGTTTAGGGTTGCCTTGATTAAGCTGTCACTGCTGTCAGTTATGTTCTTATAAGCCTGGTTGGATCTATTTCATGTTAGGAAAAAGCTCAGATAAATCCAGGAAAGCTTAATGTTTATCCAATGTGAAAATAATTACTCAAAAGTGTTATTCTTAATCCAGATAATTAGAGTGAGGAAGGAAAGATCAGTGTCATTGTGAATTATGCCCCGGCAATTGACTCTTGGTCCTTGTAAGTTTCAGGTGAAGATGTGAATGGATAAAGGTTAGATTAAACATAATCCAAAGTAGCTGCAACCTTAATCTGTTATGATACAAGGATGATCACTTAAAAAGAGCTGGATTGTGGGATTGTTTCTGGTTGGATAAGATGCCGCTCAACTGGGACTAGTCTTAAAACACGCTTAGCACCATGTCACTGCAGCTGTAAGCACTTGTGCACGACTGCAGCCTGCCGCAACTAACAGGCGCTCCTGGGCTCAAGATGTACGTTGCGGTATCATACTCTCACAGTCTCTGGGCTTCACATTAACATGCCTTCCAACTGCATGGAAAAATATTTCCTGTGACCTTCGTGGCATCTCTTCTTGGTTGTAATAAGCATGAATTTGGAACCTGCTAAAACTCTGGCATTAAGTATTCAGCCATTAAGTTGTACAATTAGGGGATGTATTTGTAATCGAGGTTATTTTTGTCCTGATTCAAGACAGCGACTTATACCTTAAGTGTCATTTTTTAAGGTAATATGCAATGTTCGTAGAACGTTCATTCTCTGTTAAGTATTTTGAAAATGAAGTTAGGTCTTCCTAAATATTTCTGTGAAGTTAAAAAGAATTTTTTGAAGTATGATTAATGAGATCCAAAAGGCTTTTAAAGGCAGCATGCAATGCAACATGCAGCCATTTTTAATTGAAAGGAAGAAATATTT
Organism: Avahi laniger; assembly: GCA_963575035.1. Classification (NCBI taxonomy): domain Eukaryota; kingdom Metazoa; phylum Chordata; class Mammalia; order Primates; family Indriidae; genus Avahi; species Avahi laniger. The sequence continues at coordinate 8,694 of CAUYSK010106746.1, forward strand.
GCAGTTTCATCTGTTTCTCTCAAATCTTAGAAATTTAGCATACTTGATTTCTGAATGGCAAAGTTAGTTTGCTTTGATTACAGAAAATGGAACCAAAAATATTTTAGCATTGATTATGGGAAAACTTATTGCTTAAGTTGAAATGCTTAGCTATTTTATGACAAATTAATTTTAATTAGAGTTTGAACATTTAATGATTTGTTATAGTTGTTTATTCCTCTCCCCAGTAAAATTATATTGCACCACTTTATTGCTGCTAAATAGTTAAGAAAATAGCTTATGAAATGCACAAAGTGAATAATGCTATTGTTCTTTAACAGATGCTTAGGTTTACTTGGAATGATCAGAGTTCTAAAAGGTTAGTTTAAATATTTTAATAAAATATATTTTAATAAATGTCATTGAAATATATGAATATACTTTTAAGCTTTATTGAAATCCAGATTTACTCTATCCAGTGCTTGCTGTCCTTGGATAAATACATAGCACAATATGCTAATGCTATAAATGTAACTGACATGTTTCCGGTTACATTAATAACTTCCATATGTATTTGTACAAAATTTGTTTTTCAAAGACCATAAGCATTTGTTGAGCATTCACCACCCATATTTAGGAACTTGCTCCATATTTTTGCAGTATTTAATGTCATTAATTTATGCAACTGACTTGTTACTAAGGACCTATTATGTGGCAGAACAGTGGTACAAGGGCTGTGAATATAGCAGTGAACAAAACAAAGTCCCTGTCCTCATGAAGCTTACATTCTTGTGGTTACAGAGAAAATATAAAATAAAAAGTAAATGTACAGTATGCAATGGCATGGCAAGCTGAACCATAACAAACCTGAGCCCTCAGTTCGGAGAGCTCTGTACCATAATCAGATCGGAGCAGCGGTAAATCCTGAATCTTCTCAAACCCCCTGTGTATTTCTGTCCTCTAAGACTTGACTCTCACTGAAAGGTCTAGGAAGAGACGACGGTAATGATGGGGTGGAGAGGAGCTTCAGGCATGGGCAGTTCTTTGGAGGCAAGAGCAGGGAGTTGGGTGGGCAGTCTGGACGTTGTACTCACCAGCAACAGCTCTCACAGGTGTGCAGAGCAGGTTTGGCAGCAAATGAGGATGGCAAGCCATGGGCAGAAGTGACAGCAACACTATTATCGATTACAGTCAATCAACTGTACTTGATTAAGGTAGATGTGGTTGACATCACAGGACCCTTCGTCGTTCCTTGGGACAGGGCGAAGGACTTGGTTAGTTCATCAAGGCAGAATAAAAATGCAATAGTATAATTTTTAATGATTTGTTTAAACATAATTATTTGTTCACTTAAAACAGTTAAATCCTCCCTTACATGCAGAAAGCAAGTGAGTAGTTGTTGAATCTTATAATTACAGGATATACACATTTACATTAGATATCTACCAGGGTTCAACCGAATTTTGGGATATTTGCCATAGTAGAAGTCATTGTAACTTAGTACATTTCACAAAGACTAAAGAGAGGTACCACATAATTGCCTCAAGAGACTTAGTATGGAAAAATAGAAATTATTAGTATGATAAGAATACAAAGCAACTTCACAAATATAAAAATCTTATCTATTTTATTTTGTCATTTCTAAGGTGCATCTTACAATTGTTTGCATCTCAGATACAATTATATTTAATTAAAGGTGATCTGCTATGGCCAGTCCTTTAAATTAAGAAATGAAGGACAAATGTGATCATTAGTACTATTAATGACTCAACTTCCTCTGGAAGTTTTTGCCAAGAAAATAAGACAAAAACAGATATAAAGTTCAGGAAGGGTACAAATCTACCATTATTAGCAGATTATGTGATTGTTTTTCTAGAAAACCCAAGAGAGTCAGCCGATAAACTATTAGAACTTATCAGAGGATGTATTAAGTGGCAGAATATAAATAAATATGAAATATTAATTGCCAATTAGAGCTTTGTTACATGCTCTGACAAATTATTTCTTTGCTTACAAAGGCAAATAAATGATGCTTCTATTGAAAAATAAAAAAATTGCTGTTTTAAAAATTATTCTTGCTAAAACATCATAAGCATAATAAAAAAGCAAGTAATAACTTGGAAAAATAATAGCAATATACGTATGCCAGACAGAGAAGTAGAATTCTTACATATACAGAACTCTTAAAAATTAGAAGGGAATAGACTCCATAGAAAAATGACAAAAAAGTATGAAGAGGTAAATCACAAAACACTAATTTGTGGGAAAAAGAATGCTTGGTTTCCTTAATGTCAAAATTTAAATAGCTTTAAGTTACCATTTATCTTCTGTGATAGTTATCTATTAATGTGTAATAAATTTCCCAAAACTTAGTGGCTTAAATAACGAACATTTACCACCTCGCGTTTTCTGTGCACGAGGAATCCAGATATGGTTTAGACGTGTCCTCTAGCACGGAATTTCTTAGCAGGCTGTGATGGAGATACCAGCTGGAAGGGCATCATCTTAGGGTTCTGCCAGGGGAAGATCTGATCGGAATATCACTCATCTGCTGTAGGCAGAACTCTGGCTCTGGCTGGCTGTTGGCCAGAGATATCAGTGACTTACCCTGTGGGGATTTCATAGGGATTCTTACACTGGCAGATTTCCACAAAGTGTGGAAAGAGAGAGAGAGAGAGAAAGAGAGAGAGAAAACAAGATGGAAGCCACTGTCTTTTTGTAAACTAACTTTGGAAGTGATGTCTATTTCTTCTGCCAAATTCTGTTCAATAGAAGCACATCAGGAATGGCTATGGGAATGTTTTTGTCCCCTGAAAAACTCCTGTTGAAACTTAATCCCCAGTGCAACAGTGTTGGGAGGTGGGGCCTGATGGGAAATGCTTAGATCATGAGGATGCCACCCTCATAAATAGATTAAGGCCGCTATAAAAAGGGCATGAGAAACTGGGATTGCTCTCTCCTACTTTTTTGCCATGTGAGGATGCAGTCTTTAAGGCACCATCTTGGAAGTGGAGACTGGTCCCTTACCAAACACCAAACCTGCCAGCACCTTGATCTAGGACTTCCCAGCCTCCAAAACCGTGACAAATGAATTTTTATTCTTTTTTTTTTTTTATTTCAGCATATTATGGGGGTACAGATGTTTAGGTTACATATGTTGCCCTTCCCCCCCCCCCCCAAGTCTGAGTTTCAAGCATGTCCATCTCTCGGATGGTGTGCATTGCACTCTTTGTGTATGCATATACTCGTCCCCTCATCCCCCTCCCCCCTGCCCGACATCCAATAGATGTTATTCTTATATGTACACTTATGTGTTGATCAGTTAATACCAATTTGATGGTGAGTACATGTGGTGCTTGTTTTTTCATTCTTGGGATACTTCACTTAGTAGAATGCGTTCCAGCTCTATCCAAGAGTATACAAGAGGTGCTATATCACCATTGTTTCTTAAAGCTGAATAGTACTCCATGGTATACGTATACCACATTTTATTAATCCACTCATGTATTGATGGACACTTGGGTTGTTTCCACATCTTTGCAATTGTGAATTGTGCTGCTATAAACATTTGGGTGCAGGTGTCTTTCTTATAGAGTATCATTTGTTCTTTTGGGTAGAT